>ML410051.1:0-50021 GCA_005239525.1 Nicotiana knightiana | reverse complement strand
TCCTTAAGCATATATTGATGATAAAAATATGAACTTGGTAGATTTGGAGCACTCGGAGGCCGAATTTAGAGGCAAGGGCACTGCAGAGTAGTGTGTTAGCCGGTTTTGAGGTAAGTAACGCTTCCAAACTTGGAACTGAGGGTTCGAAACCCCAAACTATTTGATATTTGCTGTTAATTAAGGTGACGCACTTGCCAAGTGACGGGCATGCGGGCGTTTACCGAATATTTGTAGCCTGGCTCATCCCATGGCACTGTCTACTAGTTACCGCAGATTGATATTGTACTGTGAAGGTAGTAATTACCTTGAACGAAGTTGAAATCATGCTAAGTATAAATGTTAAGGCTTCACGCCGATGTGTTTAGATAGGAATGGTCGATTATTGTTGTCTCTAACTGTGATTATTACGTTCATGTACCTAGTCTTGTTATAGTATATGTTTCATGCCTCAGTCTTGTAAGTTGCTAGTTTATTCTATATTATCATTGGTTTGAGCTGATTTTCATATGTTAGAGCATTGTAAGTGAGAAAGGAAGGTACTGACTGAGTGAGCCTTGGAGCCTGGTTTTGAGACAGTTATGAGGTCGGACTGCACACTGCAGCGATCCTGGAATCATGCCTTCGTTGGCTTGATATAGCGCTTGGGCTGAAAGGAGCCCCTCTGGAGTCTATATACCCCTAGTGAGCGCACAAATATTGAGGGATGGATTTCCCTGGGCATGGATTTGTCCGAGTATTCTGTTCCGGAGATGGATTTCTCTGTGGTTATTATGTTCCGGAGATGGATTTCTGCGTGGGGGCTGGATCGGCCTTTTTCCTCAGTACTTGGTCACTGTGTCACTTGTGTTTATGTAATATCCGGGATGGACTTCCCTGGGCCGGAAGGCCGTATTCTAGTACTGAGTGGACCACCTTATGAGAGGTTGATTACTGAGTATACATCATTCTTGGTTCTATATGCATTCATGCTAGTATGCAGAGTTACAGACATATCTTGATGCATTGTGTTAATTTCCTGATATATTAATGTCATGTCCAATTTATATACTGTTGTTTGAATTGTCGGAGGTTTAGCCCGTCACTACCTCTCATCCCGTAGTTTGGTTTCGTTACTACTGAGTTGGTGTACTCACGTTACCCCCTGCACCTTGTGTGCAAATATAGGTACAACGGAATTTAGCTCGGGTCAGGAAGCACAACAGTTTCATCAGAATCGACGAGGTAGCAGCTGGCGACCGTGATTGTTTTCCTTTCTACCAATCGTATTTATTTTCAGACTATGTTAGTCATTTCTTTTTATTGTATTAAGTATTAGCAGCTCATGACTGTGTGACACTGGATCCGGGGTTAGTAGGATTTGGTCTTTCGAATTTCATAAACTGGTTTCCCAAAAATATTGAATTTATTATTATTATTATTATTGATTTCAGACTTGTTAAAAAGGGCATTATATTTGGAATTGTAATTAGTTAGATAAAATGGGTGGCTTGCCTGGTTCCATGACAGGCGCCATCACGACTCCAAAAATGGGTCGTGACAAGTTGGTATCAAAGCGCTAGGTTAAATAGGTCTCACCAGTCATGAACAGGTTTAGTAGAGTCTTGCGGATCGGTACGAAGACGTCTGTACTTATCTTCTAGAGGCTACAGAACCTTTATGAAAAATCTCACATTCTTTGAATTCTGTTGTGCGACTCTGTAGAACTCTGAAACTAAACTTTTGTTGTTTTCATTGTCTCACAGATGGTGAGGACTCGTGCTACTGATAGTGGTGACCAGATCCCAGCAGGACCAACCTGAGGTCGAGGCCGTGGTCGCGGCCGTGGTAGAGGCTGGGGTGCAGCCCGCACAGCAGCTGGGGCAGCATATGTGGACCTTCCCATTACTCAGGAGCAGGTCCCCGCAGCTGAGATTCCAGTGGGGAAGACTTAGGCACCAACAGTGCCCATTGTAATTCCGGGTCTTCAGGAGACCCTAGTCCAGATTTTGACAGTGTGCATTAGCTTGGCACATGCCGCCGCTATGTCCACTACTGCTACTACTTCTCAGGCCGGGGGAAGCATCCAGACTCCAGCTGCCCGAACACCTGAGCAGGTCACCCAGGGACTTCATACACCTGGAGCAGCCCCAGTGCAGCAGATTGCTCCGGTACAGGATTATGTGGTCCCAACTTTAGCTGATGATAAGCAGCGTAGGTTGGAGAGGTTCAACAGACTCCAGCCTCCGACTTTGAGGGGTACAGAGGGCGAGGATGCCCAGGCCTTCTTGGACAAGTGTCAAAGGATACTACGTACCGCATGGATATTAGAGGCCAGCGGGGTTCCATTCACTACATTCCAGTTTTCAGGAGCTGCACTTGCTTGGTGGGAGGCCTATGAAAGGCGTAGACCCGCTGATGCATCGCCCCTTACATGTCACCAGTTCTCCATTCTCTTTCTGGAGAAGTATATACCACAGTCTCGCAGAGAGGAGTTGCACAGAGAGTTCGAGCAGTTGCGTCAAGGAGACATGACCGTGACGCAGTATGAGATGAGGTTTTCTGAGTTATCCCGTCATGCCATCTGGCTAGTTCCCACAGACAAGGAGAGGATTCGGAGATTTGTCGATGGTCTCGCCTATCAACTACAGATTTTTCTGACCAGGGAGAGGGTATCCGGTGCTTCTTTTGAGGAGGTAGTTGACATAGCTAGGGAGATTGAGTCAGTGCGCCTCCAAGAGTGTGTTGAGAGAGAGGCCTCGAGGTTCTGGTAATTATAGTGGTGATCACTCAAGAGGTCAATCTCGGCACAGCAGAGGCAGACCATTCAGGCCTCCTCCGCCAGCTCGTCCAGCTTACAGTGGTGTTTCATCAGGACACGGTCCCCGTAGCTCTCATCCGGACCGCTCTTCATTTAGTGCACTCCCAGCCCAGAGCTCATCCCGGCCACCATCAGTTCAGGGTTCCTCAGCACATGGTTCTTCTAGCAGCTACCTTGGTCCCAGGGGTTCCCTTCAGTCCCCATCGTCAATTGCTGGGAGGGGTTGTTTCGAGTGTGGGGATCCGGGTCACATCAAGAGGTATTGTCCCCGCCTTTCTGGTAGTTCATTTCAGCACAGGAACCAGTCTCCAGCTTCAACACCAGTTTCTACACCACCCGCTCATGCAGTCAGAGGTGGAGGTCAGTCAGTCAGAGGCCGCTGCAGAGGGGGAGGTCGGTCAGGTGGTGGGCATGCCCGTTTCTATGCACTGATTACAGGTATTATCTCAGTCTATCACCGGGATGCTGTAGTATTATTTGATCTTGGTTCTACGTATTCATATGTTTCTTCATACTTTGCACATTTCTTGGATACACCCCGTGAGTCCTTGTTTTCAGCTGTTCACGTGTCGACTCCGGTGGGGGATACTGTTGTGGTAGACCGGGTGTACCGGTCTTGTACTACATCTATTGGGGGTCGGGAGACCCGGGCAGATCTATTATTACTTAGCATGGTTGACTTCGATGTGATTTTAGGCATGGATTGGCTATCTCCATGCCATGCGGTTCTCGACTGTCATGCCAAGACCGTGACCTTAGCGATGCCCGGATTGTCGAGGATTGAGTGGAGAGGTTCGGTGGAGTACGTGCCTTGCCGGGTGATTTCCTTTCTGAAGGCTCATTGTATGATTGGGAAGGGGTGTGGGTCTTATCTGGCCTTTGTGAGGGATGTTAGTAGTGAGACTCCTTCCATTGATTCTGTTCCCGTGGTCCGTGAGTTCCCGAATGTTTTCCCAGCAGACCTGCTAGGCATGTCACCTGACAGGGACATTGATTTTAGTATTGACTTATTGCCTGAGACCCAGCCTATCTCTATTCCTCCTTACCGCATGGCCCCAGCAGAGTTGAAGGAATTGAAGGAACAAATTCAGGAACTCCTAGATAAGGGGTTCATTCGGCCTAGTGTGTCGCCTTGGGGTGCACCGGTGTTGTTCGTAAAGAAGAAGGATGGATCCATGCGTATGTGCATTGACTATAGGCAGCTGAACAAGGTTCCGATGAAGAACCGGTATCCTTTGCCCCGTATTGATGACTTGTTCGATCAACTTCAGGGATCTAGGGTGTTCTCTAAGATCGACTTGAGGTCTGGGTACCATCAGTTGAAGATTCGGGATTCTGATATTCCGAAGATTGCTTTTAGGACCAAATATGGCCACTATGAGTTTCTGGTTATGTCTTTTGGGCTGACCAATGCCCCAGCCGTGTTCATGCATTTAATGAACAACGTGTTTCAACCTTACCTTGATTCATTCGTTATTGTGTTCATTGATGACATCCTGGTGTACTCTCGTAGCCAGGAGGAACACGCTCAACAATTGAGGGTTGTGTTGCAGAGATTGTGGGAAAAGAAGCTTTATGCAAAGTTCTCCAAATGTGAGTTTTGGCTTGGTTCGGTATCTTTCTTGGGTCACATAGTGTCTAGTGAGGGTATTCAGGTGGACCCGAAGAAGATAGAGGCGGTGCAGAGTTGACCCAGACCGTCTCAGCTACAGAGATTAGGAGTTTCTTGGGTTTGCGGGTTATTACCGTCGCTTTGTGGAGGGATTTTCTTCTATTGCTTCACCTTTGACCATATTGACCCAGAAAGGTGCTCCATTCAGATGGTCCGATGAGTGCGAGGAGAGATTTCAGAAGCTCAAGTCAGCATTGACTACAACTCCAGTATTGGTATTGCCTACAGGTTCGGGTTCTTACACAGTCTATTTGATGCTTCTAGAGTTGGATTGGGAGCGATTTTGATGCAGGACGGTAGGGTGATTGCCTACGCGTCCAGACAGTTGAAGGTGCACGAGAAGAATTATCCAGTGCACGATCTTGAGTTAACTACCATCGTTCATGCCTTAGAGATTTGGTGGCATTACTTGTATGGGGTACAGTGTGAGATTTTCACTGATCATTGTAGCTTGCAATATCTGCTAAGGCAGAAGGACTTGAATTTGCGTCAGAGGAGATGGTTAGAGCTTCTTAAGGACTATGACTTAACTATTTCGTATCACCCGGGAAAGGCCAATGTAGTGGCCGATGCCTTGAGTCGTAGAGCCGAGAGTTTGGGGAGCCTAGCTTACCTTTCAGCAGCAGAGCGACCGTTAGCACTTGATGTTCAGGCTTTAGCGGGACAGTTGGTGAGATTGGATTTGTCAGACCCTCCACGAGTGGTAGCTAGCATGGCTTCCCGATCGTCTTTATTTGATCAGATCAAGGCCCGACAGTATTATGACCGCCACTTGTTAGTTCTTCAGGATAGAGTTCGTCGGGGTGATGCTCGGGATGTGACTATTGGTGATGACGGAGTTATGAGAATGCAGGGCCGTATTTGCGTGCCCAATGTGGATGGTATTCGAGAGTTGATATTAGTAGAGGCTCACAGTTCGCGATATTCTATTCATCCGGGTGCCGCGAAGATGTAACAGGATCTGAGACAGCAGTATTGGTGGAGGCAGATGAAGAGAGATATTGTTGAGTACGTAGCACGGTGTCTTAACTGCCAGCAGGTCAAGTATGAGCACCAGAGACCAGGTGGATTACTTCAGAGGTTAGATATTCCGGAGTGGAAGTGGGAGCGGATTACCATGGACTTTGTAGTTGGGCTTCCACGAACTTCGAAGGGTTTTGATGCTATTTGGGTCATTGTAGATAGATTGACCAAGTCCGCGCACTTCATTCCTGTCAGCACTTCTTATACTTCAGAGCGGTTAGCTGGTATTTACATTAAGGAGATTGTCCGATTGCATGGGGTTCCGGTTTCTATTATTTCCGACAGAGGTACTCAGTTCACATCTCAATTTTGGAGGGCCGTACAGAGAGGTATGGGTACTGAGGTAGAGTTGAGCACTGCATTTCATCCTCAGACCGACGGACAGTCGGAAAGGACTATTCAGATTTTGGAGGACATGTTACGGGCTTGTGTGATTGATTTTGGTGGTTCATGGGATCAGTTCCTGCCACTAGCGGAGTTTGCATATAACAACAACTATCAATCCAGTATTCAGATGGCCCCGTATGAGGCCTTATATGGTAGGAGGTGTAGATTTTCGGTTGGTTGGTTCGATCCTGGCGAGGCTAAGTTATTGGGCACAAATTTGATTCAGGATGCGTTGGGGAAGGTGAAGTTTATTCAGGAGCGACTTCGCACGGCGCAGTCTAAATAGAAGAGTTATGCGGACCGGAAGGTTCGGGATGTGTCTTTTATGGAAGGGGATAAGGTACTACTGAAGGTATCACCCATGAAGGGTGTTATGAGGTTCAGAAAGAGAGGAAAGCTAAGTCCGCGATTTACTGGTCCTTTCGAGGTGCTTCAGAAGGTTGGAGATGTGGCTTATAGGCTTGCCTTGCCACCCAGTCTATCGATTGTTCATCCGGTATTTCATGTGTCGATGCTCAGAAAATATGTTGGTGACCGGTCTCATGTGTTAGACTTCAGCACAGTTCAACTCGAGCATGATATGTCTTATGAGGTAGAGCCAGTGGCTATTTTGGCTCGCGAGGTCAGAAAGTTGAGGTCAAAGGAGATAGCTTCAGTGAAGGTGCAATGGAGAGGTCAGCTAGTGGAGGAGGCTACTTGGGAGACCGAGCGGGAGATGCGGAGCAGATATCCTCACTTGTTTGAGACTCCAGGTATGTTTCCAGACCCGTTCGAGGACGAACGTTTGTTTAAGAGGGGGAGAATGTAACGACCCGGTCCGTCGTTACGTAGAACCTGCATTATAATTGTTGTTATTGACTTGTCATAGGTTGGTTATTCTGTTGTTGATGTGTTGGAGTCGATAGACTTGAAATCGAAGGGGTTGTAGTGAGAATTCAGTCATGTAGCCTTTAAAGATAGCCTATTAATGAGAAAAGTCAACTGAGAGTTGACTTATGGGAAAACGACCTCGGAATGCGGATTTTATGGCTCGGATAGCTTCGGTAGGTGATTTGGGACTTAGGAGTGAATTCAGAATATTTTTGTGATGTCCGGTGTAGAATTAGGCTTAAATTGGTGAAGTTAGTTTTTGGCGATTTCCGGTTAGCAGTGGAAAATAGGCTATCGGGGTCGGATTCAGGTTCGTAATGTCATTTTGGATATGTCTGCAAAATTTCGGGTCAATCGGAGTTGTTTTGGGTAGTTTTGGCATCGTTGGTGGAATTTAGAAAATTCAAAAGTTCTTAGGCTTGAATTTGATGTGATTTTGGTGTTTTGATGTTATTTTTAGTGTTTAGGGAGTGCAACTAAGTTTTAATGATCATATATAAGGTGTTGGTATGTTTGGTTGGGGTCCGAGGGGCTCGGGATGGTTTCAGATAGTTAACGGGGAGTTTGGAATGATTTTGTCACTGCTAATGTTCTATTGTTGGTGTTTTCGCACCTGCGGATGGGGAGCCGAAGGTGCGGTTCCGAAGGAGTGGACGTGGCACCGCAGGTGTGGAAGTTGGCTAAGTGAGGGGATTTCCGCAGGTGCGAGTTATTTGCCGAACCTACGAGGCCGCAGGTGCGGGAGGTCGATCACAGGTGCGGAATTTGAGTCCTTGGAATTTTCCGCAGGTGCGCACCTAGGATCCGCAAGTGCGGTTCTGCAGGTGCATGTAAGTGGTCGCAGGTGCGGACCCACTGGACAGAAGATATAAAAACGTGCCTTCGTGAATTTTAACCATTTTCTCAATATTTCATCCGGGTTTGAAGCTTTTGGAAGGGTTTTGAAGAGGGATTCGATAGTTATTCACCAAGGTAAGGTTTTTGGACTCTAAACTCGTTTATATGTGATTAAAGGTCGGATTTATGGTAAAAATTAGGGAAAAATCAGTGTAAATTGGGTGATTAGGGCTTGGGATTAAGAATCTTTAAAATGGTGATTTGAGGGGTCATTTGGACTCCGAATTTAGTGTTCTTTATATGTACAGACTCGTGAGATGATGAAGAAAAGTTCTGTATAAAAATTTCTGAGTTTCGAGACGTGGGACCGGGGGTCGGATTTGACTAATTTCGGGATTTTAACGTAATTTTGATACATTTCGATTGAGATTAGTTCCTTAGCACATTATAATGATATACATCTGATTGTTGGTAGATTTGGAGCACTCGGAGGCTGAATTTAGAGGCAAGGGCACTTCGGAGTAGTGTATTAGCCGGTTTTGAGGTAAGTATCGCTTCCAAACTTAGAGCTGAGGGTTCGAAACCCCAAACTATTTGATATTTGCTGTTAATTAAGGTGACACACTTTCCAAGTGACGGGCATGCGGGCGTTTACCGAATATTTATAGCCTGGCTCATCCCATGACACTGCCTACTGGTTACCGCAGATTGATATTGTACTGTGAAGGTGGTAATTACCATGAACGAAATAGAAATCATGCTAAGTATAAATGTTAAGGCTTCACGCCGATGTGTTTAGACAGGAATGGTCGATTATTGTTGTCTCTAACTGTGATTATTGTGTTCATGTGCCCAGTCTTGTTATAGTATATGTTTCATGCCTCAGTCTCGTAAGTTGCTAGTTTAATCTATATTATCATTGGTTTGAGCTGATTTTCATATGTTAGAGCATTGTAAGTGAGAATGGAAGGTACTGACTGGGTGAGGCTTGGAGCCTGGGTTTGAGACAGTTATGAGGTCGGACTGCACACCGCAGCGATCCTGGAATCATGCCTTTGTTGGCTTGATATAGCGCTTGGGCTGAAAGGAGCCCCTCCGGAGTCTATACACCCCTAGTGAGCACACATATATTGAGGGATGGATTTCCCTGTGCATGGATTTGTCCGAGTATTCTGTTCCGGAGATGGGTTTCTCCGTGGGGGCTGGATCGACCTTTTTCCTCAGTACTTGGTCACTGTGTCACTTGTATTTATGTAATATCCGGGATGGACTTCCCTGGGCCGGAAGGCCGTATTCTAGTACTGAGTGGACCACCTTATGAGAGAGTGATTACTGAGTATACATCATTCTTGGTTCTATATGCATTCATGCTAATATGCAGAGTTACAGACATATCTTGATGCATTGTGTTAATTTCCTGATATATTAATGTCATGTCCAATTTATATACTGTTGTTTGAATTGTCGGAGGTTTAGCCCGTCACTACCTCTCAGCCCGCAGTTTGGTTTCGTTACTACTGAGTTGGTGTACTAACGTCACCCCCTGCACCTTGTGTGCAGATACAGGTACAACGGAATTTAGCTCGGGTCAGGGAGCACAATAGTTTCATTAGAGTCGACGAGGTAGCAGCTGGCCACCGTGATTGTTTTCCTTTCTACCAATCGTATTTATTTTTAGACTATGTTAATCATATATTTTGATTGTATTAAGTATTAGCAGCTCATGACTGCGTGACACTGGATCCGGGGTTAGTAGGATTTGGTCTTTCGAATTTCATAAACTGGTTTCCCAATGGGTTTATTATTATTATTATTATTATTATTGATTTCAGACTTGTTAAAAAGGGCATTATATTGGGAATTGTATTTAGTTAGATAAAATGGGTGGCTTGCCTGGTTCCATGACAGGCGCTATCACGACTCTGAAAAATGGGTCGTGACAATTCTACAGATGATGCACTGTTGGTTCATTTTGTAATTTTAATACTCCCTCCATTCCAATTTATGTGAACATGTTTGGCTGGACATGTAATTTAAGAAAAAATGAAAACCTTTTGAATTTGTGATCCTAAACAAGTCAAAAAGTGGTTAGAGTATTTTTGTGGTTATAAAAACTTCTCATTAAGGGTAGAATTAGAAGTTTAAGCTAAATTGTTTCCAAATTTAGAAGGGGCTTTGGAAAGATAGTTCGCCAGGTTTGTCTATTTGTATACATTGGAAAGAGAAGCCTAGGTACCCATTCACCGGAGTGAGGTTTGAAGATGCTCGAGCGAAGCGAGAGGAGATAGACTCCTGGTTTCTATACAGAAGTTGCACAATGGCTGGGCCTGAGGATCCACATTTCAATATTATCCTGAGAATCATAGAGCTAATGAGAAGGGATTGGAGGTGTGAATTGAGACATATTTGCAGGGAAGGCAACGTGAAGATGTGTTGGCTAAGCAAAGTCTCGGTCCTGCTCCTGGCTTAACCATCCTACGTGAACTATTTTTGGAACGGAATAAAAAGAAAATAGGTTCACATAAATTGAAACGGAGTACGTACAAAAATTGACATGACTCAAAAACACGTTTCACTCCTTCCTTTTACTTTTCTTAGATGGAGTAGAGTATTTTTTTTCAAGTGGTTTATAGTAGAATCATTTGTACAATATCAGATATCTATATCATCCGTGTTCCCTTTTTGGCTGCTTCTAAATTATCAACATGATCCACAAGACCACAAGTGTTTTGGTTAGAAATTGATCCGTGAAGTTATATTTCCTAATTATTTATTTGCTAAATTTATTGCAGTGTTGCTGAAGTTTATTTGACATAATAGTTTATCTATACCTTTACTTTGTGCCCTAAATTGATATTCATTTTACATTATTTTAAAGCACCTTTGATATATACACACAAATTAAATGCACTTAATTATTCCAATATGTCATAAATGTAAAGTAGTTCATCTATACCTTACATTTATGACCCGAACCTATCACCAGGCTAAGATGTCATGGGCTTGCTCAACCCAAAGCTCTACAGAAGGATATTTGGGCTTTCTGGGCTTGTCTGCTTTTACTGGTTCACGGTAAAAATTGCACGGGACGTCTTATTTGGTCGTCCTCATTTAATCTATATCTATTTTTTTAAATTTTTTTAACTTGTACCTACTTTTTAAATAACTTCAGCCCTCTTTCTCCTCCTCCTTCTCCTCCTTCGTTTTCTTCTTCTTCTTCTTTCTTCTGTTGCTGTTGGTGCTGCTATGGAACTTCAGTTCATGGGATGATTGCCATAAATATGTTTATCAGAGATGAAGTTCGCCAGTTATAAAAATAAAAACTTCGCTAGTTACAAAACAAAAACTTCAGCTCTAGAGCTGAAGTTCGCCAGTTACAAAAACAAAAACTTCAGTAATTACAAACAAAAGCTTTGCATTAAGACGTGCACAAGTTAAACAAAAACTTCAACAAATAGATAACAAAACTTCAGCTACTTCAGCTCTAGAGCTGAAGTTCGCTAGTTACAAAAACAAAAACTTCAGCAATTACAAACAAAAGCTTTGCGTTAAGACGTGCACAAGTTAAACAAAAACTTCACCAAATAGAGAACAAACTTCAGCTACTATGCTTAAGTTCATCAATTACAAACAAAAATTTCAGCACACTTGGTTCAGCACACTTGCTACTTTAGGCCCGTATACTACAATGCTGATGTTTTGCATGATTGCCTTTGCTACTTCAGCATGTATGCTGAAGTTATGTGATAAAGCGGGTACACTTGTAATTTTTTTTGCAAAGCGGGCACAAGTTAAAACGTGACACAAAAAACGAGTATAGATGCAAATCCCCCTCTTTTTTAGGTTACTGTTTAGATTTTGCCCCTATTTTAAAAAGGTGAAATTGAAAAATTGCCAGATTTACAAGTGGTAATTGAAAAATAGCTACTGTTTCAAAAGTAATCAAAATTTAGCCACTTTTCATGTAAAGATAAATCTGAACAAAAACACTTTAAAATCCAATATATTATGCTGGAACTTTCCGTGTGCTGGAATTCCAGCATAATATGCTGGAAGTGCATATACAGGTGCACCAATCTCCAGTATATTATGCTGGAACTTTCCGTGTGCTGGAGTGATAGTGACTATTTTTAATGACTTTGCAAACGCTGGCTATTTTTCAATTACCAATCCGAAAATTGGCTAGCCCGTGCTATTTTCACATGTTAAAAAGGTAAAAATTGCGCGGGGCACCCTATTTGGTCGCCCACATTTAACCTATACCCGCTTTTTTAAAAACTTTTAACTTGTACCCACTTTTTAAATAACTTAAGCTCACCTTTCCCTCGCTGAGCTGAAGTTTACCAGTTAAGCTGAAGTTCGCCAGTTATAAAGACAAAACTTCAGCATACGGGGCTGAAGTTCCCCAGTTACAAAAACTTTCCCAGTTACAAACTTCCCCAGTCTTTGTAAATTGGGGAACTTCAGCTCCGTATGCTGAAGTTGTTGTCATTATAACTTGGGAACTTCAGCCCCGTATGCTGAAGTTCCCCATTTACAAAAGACAGAACTTCAGCTCTAGAGCTGAAGTTCCCCAGTGTAACTGGAGGAACTTCAGCCCGTATGCTGAAGTTTTTGTCTTTATAACTGGGGAACTTCGAAGTTCCCCATTTACAAAGACAAAAACTTCAGCTCTAGAGCTGAAGTTCCCATTTACTAGAGCTGAAGTTCGCAAGCTACTTTAGGCCCGTCTACTAGAATGCTGAAGTTTTGCGTGATTATCTTTGCTACTTCAACCCCGCATGCTAAAGTTATGCGCAAAAGCGAGTACGGATGCAATTTTTTTACAAAGCGGGTATAAGTTAAAACGTGGCACAAAAAGTGGGTACGGATGCAAAAGCCACGTTAAAAAGTTGTGCAAATAGATCCATAAGATAATTAATACTTCCGGATAATGTTGGACTCCGATCTGTGTTTGCTTGCAACTGTTTTCTGATAACAATACAATTACTTATGGTAATGATACAATATCTTTGTTGATTGTATTCTACTCGTAAATTTCCTTGTTCCGTAATTGTCATCACTAGGGGGGTTGAGTTAGCGGCAACAAACTAATTGTTCTGTGCACTTGATCAATTATCAGCTTTCATCTTTTCCCTGGTCTTGCACATGTGAATGCTGCTTACCAGATTATGGTACAAACATGTGGAAAAATCAGAGGAAAAAAACAAGCAATCTAACAAAACAATAAAAGAGCATGAAATTCCATTTTATTAAAAAGTTAGGACAATACAGGTACATTTCTGCTCCAGAGAAAAATAAATTATTTTGATGTTTTTTCCCCCTGATTTGAACCTTATGTTGGGTATGAACTTCAGACTCACACCAAAATCAAGCTTCAAGTTTCAGATATGCCTTTATGATTCCCATCATCTCACTACCGGGAAACCGGCCAAGACAACCTCTTGCAGCTGCTATTTCACTGAACTTGTCAACAGAATCACCAGCAAGAAACTGAAGCTTCTTATTTTTGTCTTCTTCAATCCTTGTATCAGTATCTAAGTCTTCGCTAGCTTGGACGGATGGAAGGGGAAATGGATCAAGGGAAATACCTGACAAGATAGTTTCTCCACCCAAAGCACTCACAAAGTCTTTTACACTACACAATGCAAATGGCACTGGTTCAAAGCTGTGATCTCCATATTCTACAGGCGTGGAGTGGTCTCCGGTGACACAAAGGTAGTAGTTGAATTTCCCCGTTGACTCTGCTTCCCAAAGAAGCCTAGCTAATTGTCCTATAGCTTGATCAACAGCTTCCAGTCCTTTCACTTTGAATACACTCGCTTTATCATGACCTGCATCGTCAATTGCCTGCAAATCCAATAATGAACATAGAACCATCAACCTCACAAGAGAAAAAAGAGAAAAGGAACGAAGGACCAAAAAAGCATATGATCCTTTGCACAAGTTGACTTAAAGCAGCATAAGAAAATTACTCTAAACTTGCTAACACAATCAAACGTCATTCTGTGATTCTCCTATATGCTTTTGTTACTCCTAACGAAACTGCTATGCTAAATATGGAATCCAAAAAAAACATGATGAAGGGATAGATCTTCCTAAGCGGAATCCTCCCATGAACTGTTACAAGAAAAATGACTTTTGTCAACAATTGAAGCATCAAAAGAAAAAGATAAAAAGATCTGTTCGAGCTTCAGAACATATTGAGAATCAAACTCTGGGAGATAAACCTTAATGTGAAGGAACCCGAAATCATAACCATCAAATCGACCAGGCTTGTGCTCATCTTCCCCAGGTACAAAAACATTGGGACAAGATTGCAGAGGTGCCGACAGTGCCTTGGCTATGGCAGTTGCTTTTGATGTCAATAATGTCCTATAGTCTCCTGTCGCCCCAGGAGCTTCCAGAATATCAATCCCGAGTGACAAACCCAAGCCAGCAATAATCTTGGTAGGAGCTACCATGCATGGCCAGAGACCATGTATCCTTTCAAATGGAGCAACCTACAGCATATAACAAATAGAACTGAGAACATAAGGCTACAACCAGAAGAAAATGACTTTCTTCTTTCTATTATGTCCTGAGCTGAATGGTTAGTGGCAAAATTCCAAGTTAATTATCATAACGATGTATGCAAAACTCCCACCCCCAAAAAAAAAACTTGCAGGCGCTAAAAGGCCACACTCCTCGTACCTCAATTCGAATGCCACACCCTCGTAAAAGAACCAGATTTGCAACATTCTTTCCTTCTGCTGCCCTTTTTGCATTCAATGGATGGGCAAGCAAAATGCGTGAAATTTCTTTAGACAGTTCATTAACAACTGCAGCAGTGTGTTTTGCCTCATCTGTATCATCAAGAGGCTGCGCTTGTAAAAGCAAGCGGTTGTCTTTCAATGGGTCAGTTCCTGATATATTTCCACTGAGTTTTGGTCCCTTGACAACAACTCCACATCTATGCTCCGTAGCATACCTACAATAAACATTGGTTATTGCTCTTTTCTTCACTAATAGGTATTATGTAAAGCTCATATTCCAGATGCAGCAGACAAGAGCATATATAATAAGAAACACTTGCATACTATTTCAGTAGAGATAGTACACTACTGGATAGCAACAATTTCTCTCATAAGAATATCTTTTGAGGAAGAAAAAATCAAGCCTAGTGGGCAGCAGACATAGAAAAAATAAAACTAAACCCTGTTGGATAAGATATGATTATGCACATCAGCAACAAATAAAGGACAAAGAGTCCAAATTCTACCTGACTCTAATTTCATATTCGGGAAAAGAAGGCAACTTCATTCCATCTAATGCTGCACAAAGAATTGGCCCTTCTTCTTCAAAATGCCTATCAGCCCTCCTGCTAACTACTATTCCCGTTTCCTCATCCAGTGTAGCAAAGTTTGACTTGTATTGAAACGGTAAAAAATAAGTCAAAGACAACACTTTCACCTCATATACAAAGAGAAGTACCAAAAAGTACAGTAAAATTTATTACAGTATAGGTTCAAAGGTTAGCAAATGACAGTGCTGTGCATATATCTTGTTACTCATACTAGCATAGATGAGAAACAATTTCTCAGACCAACATCCCACTCCCAATAATGTCAGACATTGATCCCTCACTCAACCCCGGCGCAAGAGAAAATGCAGAACACATGACGATATTTGAGAAACCCTGTCATTAATTGCTACAAACACAATGTGCAAAAACGGTAGCCAAGGAGGAGATTTATTGCTCGTAGTTCAAAGAACAATGTCTGTGAGCAAGCTCGCTATTTACTCAAAAGATATGGCATGCCCTGTGGTTCTCTTCATTCTATCTACCAATGAAATTCTCCTCTTCTTTTTTTTTTCCCTACTGAGTTCAGGGGTAGTTAACATAGCGTGAGAAGAATTAAGACATTACATTATCTATCCATATAGATGTACCATTCGTACATGCACATATAACAGCTCCAAGAGACAAAGGAAAGGTGCATACCTTAAATGCAATATCCCCTGGTGACATTGCCAACCCGGCACCCATTGACTCAAATGCACCCCGACCTCGATAATATACCCTAGGGTCATAGCCCAGCAAAGAAAGATGGGCTGTATCACTTCCACAACCCAAGCCAACTTCAACAGGATCCATCAGACCATTAACTCCGGCGGATGCTATGGCATCCAAATTTGGTATTTTGGCTGCTTGAAGCGAGGTTTTATAACCAAATCTTGGCAGAGAGACATCTCCCAAACCATCAATAAGCACAAATGCAACTCTTCGCTTCGGCTGCTCCAAGTTAACCATTCTTCTGTACGGCTAAGGCCTATTCACTGTCTTACCTAAACAGGGAAAGCTCAGAGCCTCAACTCTTAAGTATCAAAACCTGTATGTATGCAAAGGGAATATATCAACTATCCTACTTTGAAAAAGGAATAACGTTTCTGACAACTAGTTCATTAGCTGGATACCTAGATATTTCCATGAAGATATAAGGAATCAAATTGGATTTACAATCACCTATTTCTCTAGGACTACTTTTACTAATTAAACACATGGATGGGCTCAAGTTATGATTTAAAGTTCTCGTACGGAACATATGGATGGGCTCAAGTTACAAAAAAGATGCAACAGAAGAAGAGATAATATATCATACATAAATGCACCGAAGGTCAAAAGGAAATGAGAAACCAAATAAAAGTGTTCAAATATACTCATGGTAAAACTGCTTAGCAGTTAGCATGAAAACATCAACTATGCACACTGAGGTAAACATTTTGATGATAGGCACATTAGGAACTCAAAAGAATGAAACCGAAACCTTGAATGATTACCTTATCAGAAACTCAGACATATTTTCTAGGCAAATTTCAGTGGGTACCCTCTGTCCATAATTTTGCTTAAATTTTCCAGAGTTTCAAAACGAATTAATACCGGATTCACCATTATGAGATTTCGAGTTCGAGCAAAAACTAAGACACTAAAGAAATAAGATGACAGGAAGTGGTCATACATACACAAGCCAAGTAGATACTGCAAGAAAGTGGTTGACAAATTAACAATTATCTGGGATGACAGCATTCATCGAAGGATATATGATGCATAGTAGAAGATTAACCTTTGTTGATGTATTAAGTATTATAGAGAGGTAGAACAAAAATGTCACAGTGTCGAATTCGAAAGACCATATTAGGGGAAAGTTACACAAAAAGCCATCAAACCTGTTAATACACGGGAAGTGATATCCATTCAGGGATATTATTGCTACATTTCTTTAAATTATCCTTGTTGAGTGAACTAGTCAATTTTACTTATGCTGCCCGTTCAATTAAACACACATAAAAAAAAAATATGAATTCAAATAAATAAAAGGGAAAGCACCACGCATATGTGAAATCTAACTAGACCACCATAACAAGCGTGTCAAAAGAGAACCATGTAAATCTATCTACTAGTATCAAGACAATCACAGGTGCTAGTTTCTACTTTCTTAGCAAAGTACCTTGCCAAGAACTGTCACATCACTACATATAGAGCAAAGTAGAGAATCAAGTAGCAAAACTCTCAATAAGGCAACAAAAGCATTACAATATTATGCCCAAGCAACAAAAATACAAAAATATTTCATTGAAAGACAACCCATCACCTAGCCACATCCCTCCACCTAATATATAAAAGGTATACAAGTAAACCTTACAAAAACAACTATCTGTTTCATGTCTCATTAAAGAATCCTTGAAATCAACCCACTATTATTTGATCACATCAACTCATGTCTCATCGAAAGCAATCTATTATTTACATTGCAACCAGAGGTGGATATAGGATTTTAGTTCTACGGGTTCAACATTTAAATTTATGAGTTCATATCTACTATTTATTACAATTTTAATGATTTTTTACACATAAATTTATATTTTATCAATTGGAAGGGTCTTTCTTATTTATCTAAAGAAAAAAGAAGATCAGACTTACATGCAGCATTTCCAAGAAACCCATATAAGCACATTTTGTAAAACATCCAATTGCTAGGAAAAGAAGCACATTTTGTAGAGAGAGAACATAACGGGTCGGAGTGGACCCGATATTGAAGACCCATATAACAGCAAATACCCCCAGCTCCTCACAACTATCAGATCACTAAAGCGGAGCTCGACAAAAAAAATAAAGGGTCGCATAACTTACCACTCTAATCATAAAGAACTAAAACAAGACAAACGGTGAAAGAGTTTCAGTTTTTACATCTGAATTATGAAAACACATGTTAAATTACCGAAAATAATTAATTGTCAGAGAAAATTACCTTTTGAGGAGAAACAACCGAAAACGGCAATGTTTCTGAAAAAAAAACAGTACCGGACCCTTAACACGGAACAGAAATTCTGAAGTATTAGCAGATCAGAAATACCCTGTTTACTCTTTCGAGATGTATTGGAGCTGCAAGTATAAGGAGAAGAATATGGGATATTGCTGAAAGTATATATATTCTACAGTCACAGATAGTGAGGAATATATATATATATTCTCTCGATTTTGCTTTCTAAAAAGAAGATAGAAAAGGGAGAAAAAAAGTGTGATGTAGCATATATATATATATATATCTTTTCTAAAAAACTTTTTTAGCATATATTTTAATTGACAAAGTTACTTTACCAGGAGTGTAGTTATTCCTCATGTTGTATTCCTCCCCTTACTTTCTTGTGCCTCATTTGTTTGTATTTATTAGACGTCTAAATTTTAATTATTGAGATTTCAGATATTAAGTATGTTTGATTTTAAAGTTTGAATTTTAATTATATCTTAATCATTAAGTGTGTGTTTTTTTTTTTTACTTCATAATTGCTTAATGAGTCTGAATATGTATGTATGATTAAGATCTATAATAGAGACTTAATTTCGTTAAGATGCTACCATCCATATTTATTATTAATTGCCGTCACCGCCTACCATTATCAACTGCCACCATGCCATCTACCACCACCATACTCAGCCGCCACCACCACCACCAACGTCTTCAATCATAGCCACCATTATCGACACCACCATCCACTATCTCCACCACTCCCACCACCATCATTCTCAACCACAACAAATTGTAACAAACTGACCGATCGTTTTGAGCTCTAGCGCGTTGTTCGGCAGTTTGAGGTCTTGAACAACTTCACTTCAGGTATTATGACTTGTACGTTGTAACGACCCGATCGGTCGTTTCGAGAGTTTAGCCCTGTTTCAGCTTTAACATGTGTTATTTAACCAAATTATGTTGTGTTGGGTCGGTTGGTTCGGGTTCGGAGTGGTCGTGGTGAGAAATGAGACACTTAGTCTCTTAAGTTGGTCTTATGGTTAGAAAAGTCAACCGGAAGTTGACTATTAGGTAAACGACCTTGGAGTGTGATTTTTATGGCTCGGATAGCTTCATTAGGTGATTTGGGACTTAGGAATGTGTTCAGAATATTTTTCGGAGGTCCGGAGTAGAATTAGGCTTGAATTGGCGAAATTGAGTTTTTGGCGTTTTCCGGTCGGCAGTGGAAAATTAGCTATCGGGGTCGGAATAGAATTCTGAAAGTTGGAGCATGTCTGTAGTGTCATTTGCGACTTGTGTGCAAAATTTGAGGTCAATCGGACGTGATTTGATAGGTTTCGACATCAAATGTAGAAGTTCTAAAGTTCATTAGGCTTGAATTTGGGTGCGATTCATGATTTCGATGTGGTTTGAGGTGATTTGAGGCTTCGAGCAGGTCCGTGTTATGTTATGGGACTGGTTTGTGTGATTGGGCGGGATCCCGGGGGCCTCGAGTGTGTTATGGGATGGTTTCAGATCATTTCGGGTTATTTTGCAGTAGCTGATGCTGGTGTCTGGTGTTGTTCTTCGCGTTCGCGAGGATCCTCTCGCGTTCGCGAAGAAGGATTTAGCTTCAGGGACTTTGTTCTTCGCGTTCGCGAAGAGAGCCTCGCGTTCGCGAAGAAGAAAAAGTTCTGTTACGCATATGTAACTTTGGAGGCTCATATCTCACATTATATAAGGAATTTGAAAATAATCCAAAAATGAAAGTTATAGACCTTTGTGTCTAATTTTCAGAAAGGTAAACCATTTATAATTTGGATTTGTGTAGAATGAGTTAAGGCTGGTAAACTACAGACTGTCCGGGAAGATAAAGAACAAATTTGTATTGCACAGGGCTAATTTTGGAAGCTTATATCGCAAAATATATAAGGAACTGGAAAATTTACAAACATGAAAATTGTAGATCTTGGTGTATAGTTTCCAAAACATTAAACCATTTGTCATTTGGAGTTTTATACTAAAAGTTATGACCATTATACTACAGGCTGTCTGAGAAGAGTTTGGAAATAGCTTTTGAGAATTTTTGTTCATCGCAAACGCAATGGGTGGGCCGCGAACGCGAAGAAGGAATACCTGGGCAGAATTTAAAGTTAAAAAATGAGGGCTTTGAGTTCATATCACAAAATTTAATTGGGAGCTCGGTAGAAGGCGATATTTGGAGAGATTCTTGCGTGGGTGTTTGGGGTAAGTGATTCTTACCTAGTTTTGGTTAATTCCCATGATTATGCCTTTAATTTCATCATTTAATTTGTGATTTGAGATGGAAATTGGGTGAAAAGTGGAAGAAAGTTTGGGAAATTCTTTTGGAGATTTGAATGGGCATTTGAGGTCGGATTTCGATGAATTTGATATGGGTAGACTCGTGAGTGAATAAGGATTCTAGTTTTGTGATTTTTATCGAATTCCGAAACATGGGCCCCGGGGTCAGGTTTGGCCAATTTCAAAATTTTTGGTTAAATTTTGATAATTTTCGAGTGGGCTTTGTTCTTTAGCATATATTGATGATAAAAATATGATTTTGGTTAGATTTGGAGCAATTGGAGGCCGAGTCTAGAGGAATTGTGGACTAGGATTTTAGCCAGTTTGAGGTAAGTAACGTTTCCAAACTTGGTTCTGAGGATTCGAAATCCCGAACTACTTGTTATGTTATTAGAAATGGTGACACACATGCCAAGTGACGGGCGTGCGGGCGTGAACCGTGAGACTTGTGACCTGGTTCATCCCATGGCACCGCTTAGTGATTATTCCCTGATGATATCTGTGCTTCTATTAATGTGAATAATGCGAACATGATAGAAATCATGATAAATTATATATATTAAGGCTTCACGTCGATACTGTTGAGACCCAAGCGTTCGTTTACATACAAACATGCTATAAATCATACTAAGCCAAATGTTAGGGCTTCACGCCAAAATTGCTGAGATCCGAGTGGTCATATATTACTGTCTCCTTATGCGCTTATTTGATTTTGTATACTCGGTCCTGTCGTAGCATATCATTTCATGCCTCAGTCTCGATAATTGTTGATTTTCTATATTTATCATTGTTTCGGGCTAGTTAATACATCTGTGAGCCCATGTGAGCGAGACTGGAGAGTAATGACTGAGTGAGGCCAAAAGCCTGTTATTGAGACAATTATGAGATCGGCTGCACACCGTAGCGATACTCTGATCATGCCTTCATTGTCTTGATATAGCGCTTGGGCTAATAGAAGCCCCTCCGGAGTCTTTACACCCCTAGTGAGCGCATTGATAATTAAGGGATCGATCTTCCCTGGACACGGATCTTGTCCGAAGTGATGATATTGAGGGGCGGATCTTCCCTGGACATGGATCTTGTCCGAGCGTTGTATTCCGGAGATGGATCTTCTCAGTGGGGCTGGATTGGCCTTCCTCAGTACCGAGTGACTACGGTCACCTGTGTTTATGTATATTCTGGGATGGATCTTCCCTGGGCCCTGAGAGCCATATACAGTACTGAGTGGACTCATATATGAGAGGTTGTGAGCACCATGTGCATTTCATGCAGTTGACATATTGGCACGTAGAGTATACTGAGTTATACATGAGTTACTGATCATATCTGAATTATTCTGTTTTCTTTCACTGTCTGTTAGAACTGTGAACATGCCTAGATTTCGTACACTATTTTCAATTCATTTATTGAGGTTTAGTCCGTCACTACCTCTCAGCCTATAGTTTGGGTTCGTTACTTCAGAGTTGGTGTACTCATTTTACCCCTGCACCTTGTGTGCAGATCCAGGTATATCGGGATTCGGTAGCGGTTGCTGATTAGCCGTCACAGTTTCTTTTGGAGTTTTCGAGGTAGAAGTTGGCAATCGCAGCCTCGTTTTATCCTTCTTTACCTTCCTACCGCCTTTTATTATTTCAGACAGTATTATGTCAACCTTGTATTTCGACATTTTATTTATAGTAGCTCATGACTCGGTGACACTAGTTCTGGGCTTGGTTTTTATTTATGTTTTAATGATGATAAAAATTTAAATGGATTTGTAATGATACTTTTGCTACTAAATTAATGATTTTTCTGAAAAATAACTTTAGACCAAAACAAAATGTGTGGCTTGCCTGATTCCACGACAGGCGCCATCACGGCAGGGTGTTTTGGGGTCGTGACATACGCGTGGTCGAAATTGATTTTTGGGAAGTTCGTAGTTGATTTGGGAAGATAATTCTAATTTCGGAAGCCTTAAGTTGGAGGAATTGACTAGAGTGTAATTATTGAGTAAACTGCCTCGGAATTAAGATTTGAAGATCCCAACAGATTCGTATGATGATTTTGGACTTGGGCGTATGTACGGATCAGGTTTCGGATGACCCGGGAGCGTTTCGGCGCCTATTGTGGAGGTTGGCAATTTGGAAGAGTTTCATAAGTTTGGGATGAGGTACATTTCAATGTTATCGATGTCCATTTGGGACTTCGAGTCTGGGAATAGCTCCGTATGGTGATTCTGTTATTGGGAGTGCGTCTGAAAGTGTATTTGGAGGTCCGTAGATAATTTCGGGGTCATTTGGTGAAAGTTAGAAAATGGAAGGTTTTTGAGAAGTTTGACCGGGAGTGGACTTTTTGATATCGGGGTTGGATTCTGATTCCGAAAGTTGGAATAGGTCTGTAATGTTGAATGTGACTTGTGTGCAAAATCTGAGGTCAATCGGACATGATTTGATAGGTTTCGGTGTCGAATGTAGAGGTTTTAAGTTCTAAAGTTCATTAAACTTTGAATGGGGTGCGATTTATGAATTTGACGTTGTTTGATGTGATTTGAGACTCTGAGCAGGTTCGTGTTATGGTTTTAGACTTGTGTGGTTGTTTGGTGTGGATCCCCGAGGGCTCAGGTGAGTTTCGGAGTAGCTTTAGAGTGTTTTGTGAAGAAGTTGGATTGCTGGTTCTAGTGTGATCGCATTTGCGATGCATTGGTCGCAAATGCGACTATCGCATTTGCGAGATAGTGTTCGCATTTGTGAACCTGGGCTGCTGAGGGAAAGATCGCATTTGCAAAGAATTTGGTTGCTTTTGTGATGATGTCCTCTTCGCATTTGCGAGGATCCTGGTCGCAAATGCGACCATGACAGGGACAACTTGGCTTCTCATTTGCGATGTTTTTGTCGCATATGCGAGCCAGATGTCGCAAGTGTGACATCTGCAGCTGGAGCCAAGGGTTTTTTATTTCGAGACTTAGCCCCTTTCCCTCATTTCCCACTTAGACTTAGGCGTTTTTTGAGAAAATTTTGATAAGGGGTTCCATCATCATCAAGAGGTCAGTGATTTCTTCTAGTTATGAGTTAAATACAAGGATTATATATGGATTTAAACATGAAATTTTTTAGAAATTTGGGATTTTGAAGAAAAACTTAGAAATTGGTATTTTTGGATTTTGACCACGAATTTGGGCATGGAATTGAAAATAAATTATATATTTGAGTTCGTGGTGTTATGGGTAAAGTTTATATTAGAAATTTTCGAAATTCGGGCACGTGGGCCCGAAGGCGATTTTTATCGACTTTTCAAACGGAGTTGAAAATTATTGTAAATAGTATTATAATGAGTATTAGAGTATATATTTATGGAATTGCTCATTATTTTACTAGTTTTGGAGCGTTGGACATCGATTTGAGTTGTTTGAAAGGCTTGGGAGCCAGTCATGGGACTCCGAAGCGAGGTAAGTCTCCTTACTAACCTAGTAAGGGAGAATTAACCCCATAGGTGAATTGAATTTATGTGTACACTTACTTTCGGGGGATACGTATGCACGAAGTGACGAGAGTCCGTACGTAGCTACTGGTTATGCCTATGTCCGGGTAGTTTTACGTTTACATCATGTCTCGTTGATACTGTTATTTGATTGTGTTTATTAATTTCCTTGGAGTTGAAATTGAGAATTTCGAGATTTGAAAATTTTCATTTGAAGTATGTATTTTTGAAAAGAATTGAGGAATATTGTAATTACTTGAGAAATCTATGTGCAACCGCTTCGCATATTCCGCGAGCAGAGTAAATTTTCCACTACTCTCATGGGAGCGGGCCGATCACCTCAGCAGGTTAATAGATGCATCTATGGTTCGCGCCGTTCGACCCTCGACAGTGCACAATTTACATTTATATGTTGGATCGGTCGCGCATCCTCGGCATTATTTGCGCATGATAAATATTTGAAATTAATAATAATTGTTATTTCCTCATTGGTTTGAGATATAAATTATTAAATGACGAAACCAGATGTGGAAATTCCCTAAATAATAAAAGAAATGTTACTTACTTACTGATTTTTGAGTCTCCCGCTGTTTTATATCATTTATGTTTAATTATAATATTGGTATTATATTGTTAGCCCATAGTGAGTGTCGGAGTCGACTCCTCGTCACTACTTCTTCGAGGTTAGGCGAGATACTTACTGTGTAACGACCCGACCGGTCGTTTTGAGCTCTAGCGCATCGTTCAACGGTTTGAAGTCGTGAGCAACTCCATTTTAGGTATTATGACCCGTGGGCATGGTCGGATTTGAATTTCGGAAAGTTTAGAGTTGATTTGGAAAGAAAATTCTCATTTCAGAAGCCTTAAGTTGGAAGAATCAACTAAGATTGGAATTTTGAGTAAACGACCTCCGAATCAAGATCTGAAGGTTCCTGCAGGTTCGTATGATAATTTCGGACTTGGGCGTATGTCCGGATCGGGTTTTGGATAATCCGGGAGCGTTTCGACGCATATTATGGAAGTTAGCATTTTAGAAGAATTTCATAGATTTGGGCTTGAAGTGCATTTCAGTGTTGTTGATGTCCGTTTGGGATTCCGAGTCTGGGAATAGCTTTGTATGGTGATTCTAGAGTTGGGAGAGCGATCAGAAGTGAATTTGGATGTCCGTAGGTCATTTTGAAACATTTGGCTAAAGATAGAAATTTGAAGGTTTTTGAGAAATCCGACCGGAAGTGGAAGTTTTGATATCAAGGTCGGAANGAAATTTCTAAGTTCATAAAGTTGGGATTTGGGTGCAATTCGTGGTTTCGATGTTGTTTGATGTGATTTGAGGCCTCGAGCAAGTCCGCATTTTGTTTTGGAACAGGTTGGTATGATTGGACGGGGTCCCGGGGGCCTCGGGTGGATTCCGGGTGGTTAACGGATCAAGTTTGGGAGGTTGAAGAAGGCTGAGGTTGTTGTCATCTGGTGTGATCCGCACATGCGAGGATTTGGCCGCAGGTGCGGCTAAGGGCGCCACAGGTGCGAAATTTGGGCTGGAGCCAAGGAGGCCACATGCAGGTGCGGGAGATTTGGGCGCAGGTGCGGAAAATGGGCCTGGGCAGATTGTTTTTAAGCAAGAATTTGGTCATGTCTCCATCTATTTTCAAATGCCATGAGCGATTTTGAGGAGCTTCAAGGAGATTATTTCATCAAGGATCGCAAGGTAAGTAATTTCTTCACGTTTTGAATTATATACAAGATTATATGCATGGATTAGGCATGGAAATTGATTGGAAACTTGGAGAGTCTTAAAGAAACCTAGAAAATGGAAATTTGGATTTTTAGCCACAAATTGAGCATGGAATGTAGAGTAAATTGTATATTTGAACTAGTGGAGCTATGGGTAGATTATATCTTTGAGAAACTTCGAATTTCGGGCACGTGGGCCCGAGGTCATTTTGGTCATTTCACTAAGCGGGGTCGGGAAGTTATATAATTGGAATTGTTGCAAATATTAGAGTATATTTTCATTGGTTTGTCATTGTTTGTATAGTTTTGGGGCATTGTACGTCCGTTGGAGTCGTCGGAAGGGCTTGGAAGCCGGTATTGGAATTTCGGAGCGAGATAAGTCTCCTTTCTAACTTTTTGAGGGGGAATTTTCCCCCTAGCTGAATTAATTAAGTACATGCTATTATATTTGGGGGCTACGTACGCACGAGGTGACGGGAGCCCGTGCATAACTACTATTATGCCTTGTCCGGGTAGTCTAGGACCCACTAGCATGCCTTACGTGTTGTACCTGTAATCCTGCTTGTAATACTAAACTGCTAATATAATCGAAATCGTAATTGAATATCTGAAGAAGACTAGAGTTCATTTTTTTAATTACCTAGAAAGAGAATTCATTTCTCCGTGGATAATTGTGTACCTAATAGGGTTGTGTTACGGAAATTTCATTAAACTTGGAAAATGAGTTTCAAAACAAAGATTTAAGAGCTATATTTCATGTCCCTTTAAAAAGAATTTTACCACTTTCCCGAGAAAACGACTTTCTTGATAAAATGGGGACTTATTGTGTGGACATGTGTAACTTCGGGTGCCTGAGTCGCATGTATGATTCGCGAGCAGGATGACCCTGTATTTGTGTATATTCATATGAGCACCTGAGTCGCAGGTATGACTCGCGAGCAGGCTAGCCTTAGTATTTTATGTATAACCACGTCGCATGATCGATTCGCGAGCGGGGCAGATAGATGCATCTATGGTTCGGGCCGTCGACCCTCGGCATTGCTTGCACATGATATTTACTGCGTATTTGCTATGATTTATACATGTTTATTGGCCTAAGGAAGTTTTAATGGCCAGCTATGAGGAAGGAGAATTTATGTGTAAAATGTGAAATAAGTCTGATGTTTCTTATCCCGGATTATTATTTAAATTGTCAACTGAAATGACGAAGACTTAAAGTGTTAAATGTGAACGGAGTTGAAAAATATTTATTCCTGAACTAAATAAATTGCCTATGAAAATCATGCTTAGTGTCACACTTGAATATTCTAAATTGAATTTTAGCGAGTGTCTAGTTTGACCTCTCATCACTACCTCTCTGAGGTTAGACCGACGACTTACTGAGTACACGCTGTTTTTGTACTCATGGTACACTTGCTGTGCATTTTATTGCACAGGTACTTTCATAGCAATGTGGAGGATTCAGATACTTAGGCGAGCTGCATCATCCGGAGGCGATCCGCCGCTGACAAAGTCTCCCTCGTACTGTAATTATTGTCATTTTAAATTCCCTTGTCCAATTTGTATTTCAGACATGCTTTATGATGATTGTATAAATTCTTAGAAATTGCTCATGTACTTGTGACACCGGGTTCTGGGATGTGTTGGGACATATTTTCTAAAGTGTAATATTTAAACTATTATTTTACTTAACAGATTTTTATTTAGTTAATATGTAATAAAGTGCAAGGAAATGTTTTTCACAAATGTTAAAACCGGAAATTTATTTCAATTAATTAATGATTTGGCTTGCTTGACATTGATGTCCGGCGCCATCACGACCTTAGGGATTTTGGGTCGTGACAACATGGTATCAGAGCGCTAGGTTCCCGTAGGTCTCACGAGTCATGAGCAAGTCTAGTAGAGTCTTGAGGATCGGTACGGAGACATCTGTACTTATCTTTGAGAGGCTACATGGCTGTTAGGAGTACTTCCCTTCTTGATTCCTCATCGTGCGATTCGATTCCCTTAAGGCTTATGCCTAAGTTTATTCTTACTCAATCTTACGTGTCGCGAAGCGCTTGCTATGAATCAGGAATTTGAGGAATTGAAATGGTGCTACGAATGTAATTCGAGATGTTTCCATGTGTAATTGGTTGGGGCTGTTGTTATGGACCTGCAAGAGAATAATATATTGTTTCAGCTCATTAGCTGTGTTTTCTGGGAGCCTTAAGGCTATGCTCAGGTGGTGATGATTCTTGCGATTGGTTATCGCGTGATGTCGATATGATGATAGAATGCTTGCCCGTATGTGGGGGTGATGAATGGTTTGAAGGGAGGTCTTCTCAGAGTGTGAATTAGAGATTTCGGTACTTTAGTTCCGGCTGAGTAGAGGCATTTAGATTATGAAAGGTCCGGTTGGGGTTGATAAAGTAGTAAGACTTGGTGTCTTCAAGTGAGGTGGGATATGCACCTGTGACGTGTAATCGTCGTCATTGATCGAATGGAATGTGTTAAGTTTATCGGTGCTATGGTTTCTTCGATTGCGTAGGGTCAGAGTATTGAGAAGTAGTAATGAAGAATGCGGTTGGCAGAGACCGTGAGGTGCGGTGGTTCAGTACCAGATAAATGTTGATAATGAAGGCAGCTAGAGAAAGATGATCTTCGGAGAGTTTGAAGTCGTGGTGATCTGCTGGTTTGAGAGCTACAGAGAATGATCCTGAAGTGAGGCTAGGTGGTGGTTCCATCTCTAGGAGGCCAGGTGTAAGAAGCGGAAGTCGAGCAGTCGCAAAGTGGGGGAGCGGCAACTTAGCTTGGAATGTGAGGATTTTGTCGCGCATTTAATGGATGTCCATGAGGAGCGGACGGACTAGTAAAGTTGGTAAATTAAGCAGGGTGTAGGATGGGGTATTGAAGTCACATAGAGCGTGCATTTCAGCGTCGTTGGAACGTGTCAATTGGTTATTTCCACAGGTGGGTTATCTCATGTGAATAGGTTAGCGGTGACATGGTTGACAGGTCTCGGTGAGGGGTTCTAGTGGCCATTCGGTAGGAGGCAGAATGTGTGAATGATGCTAGAGAGTCTGAGTATTTAGGGAGTGCTAGCAAGAGAATTTGGAAGAATTGGACGGATTGGTCGAGCAAGATCGTGTTATCAAAGGAGAAAGGATATCGACAGGGTCTAGAGTGGTGCAAGGAGTAGCTTCGGGCTAAGTGGGGGAGTCCGACCATCTGCAGTTGGGTTGTAGGGTTGTCTAATCATAGGGTTGTGGATTGTCGGCGTGTGGGCAAGTTATTTCAGCTAAGGGAAAGGGAGTTCATGTGCTAGAAGAGCCTTGGAGTTGATTGTATGTGGGGCCAGCCAGAGTGGGTGACTCTCAATAGCGGTCCCGGTGAATTCAAAAGTTAAGAATGCAGCGTTTAAGGGTTTTAGGCAACAGTATGATCGAGAATCGAGCTTTTGCAGAGTAATTTCTGAGAAAAAGGAAGATGATTGGAATACTCTATGATATGTTTCAGCATGCAAGATAGTATTAGAGGAGTGAGCGAAATGAATTCCGGATTGTAGAAGGATTATAAGGAGGGTATGAGACGGGTTGCGGGATTTAAGCATCATAGTCTCGTGAATCAAGGTCACTCGAGATGAGTGAGGGATGGGTTTTCTATGAGTCGAAAGAAGTTACTATTACTCCTAAAGCGATTGAAGATGATTAAAAGATGATAGATTGATTAGCCATGGTTGAAATGGCATATTTGCGGCAGTGATTAGTTCCTTTGATATGATTAAGTTATGCATGTGGTTTATGCCGGTGTGTGCGGGGCTTGTCGTCGTTGTAACGAATTTCATATGGGAGCATTTGAATGCTATGACCAGTCAGGTGTAGGCGGATCCCGGAAGGGTTAAGGTGGTATAGACTACTACTTAAGGATTTGCATGTTGGGTGATTATGGGAATTCACTCGTGTGTTAAGATGGTACTCCTGAATTGAGTTAAGTAAAATGTTTCTATATGATGAAGTGTTCGCCTTATTGATGGTTCAGCAGTTCTGACAGAATTCTTGCGCTACCTCTCATTGGCAGGTTAGGTACGGTAAGCAGTGTGTAACTGGGAGTAAGAATCGAGATTGCGGTTCGGTGTTAATAAGGATGTCATGAGCTTGGAAGAGCAAGAAAAAGTGATTTGAAAATTCAAAGTAAGCTGGTGTTATCTTCAGTGTCACCTGAGATTGATACTCGGTGGAAGAGGCTTTGTACCCTGGTTATGGGTTCTTGATTTGTCTTACAACGTAGTATGGCCAAGGGTGAATTGTGGGGTGTTTGTCCCGGCTATGATGGTTGTTCTCGCGTGTTATGAGAGAAAGTGGGTTAACGTGGACCCAGGAAAAACTATTAGCTTAGTTGGGTGCGAGCAAGGTAGATTCTGTGTTTGTGGATGGATTTAAATATGACTATGGGCTCCGTATGATCCAGGCATGTTCATTTCAGTATAGAGATCCTCAAGGAGGGGTTTTGGGGTATCAGGTGATTGTTACGTCTTCGTAAATTCATGTGATCTTATGATTGTACCATGTGAGTTGTGAAACGGCTTGGTAATTTATGATGAGTTGAAATCTCCGCGTAGTGATGATGTTATGTGAGAAGGATAGCTCTTGAGATCCAGAGTGTATATATATATATATATATATATATATCGCACCTCAGTTGTGCTTGAGTTTTGTAGCATGAAACTTTATCAGTCTCCCAGGATGGTATTATGCACTTAGCGTGCTTGTGAACGATATTCAAAAAATTGTAATAGTGAGCACTTCAGTTCCTTGTATATTTCCTTACGTGAATTTTAAGTTATTTGGATCGGGTGGCACGCCGCCGCGGTTATGTTATTTGGATCGGGTGGCACGCCGCCAAGGTTATCTGGATCGGGTTGCACGCCGCAACAGTGTGATGATGAGTCAGGTTCCTATATTTATTTCCTTGTGTTTTACTTCCTATTTTCTGAGAAAAGTTCATATTAGTTGCGTGAGTTGAATAGTCCCTTCCTAATTCATTTCTTATTTATCATGTTCGAGTTGTGGCCTATTGGCGCGATGTGGTATCATGTGAGACTGTTGGTCATGTTTGGGGCGATTTGTTGTCTGAGCAGTTCATACTGGGTGAGACGAGATTATCGGATCAGGGATCAGTGCGATAAGGTTATGTGAAGTGTATATTAAAGAACAAATACCATTATTCAGGTTCATAATGAAGTGATGATTCTAGTCAAGATGAGGTATTCAAGATTTGTTAACTCTGCAGTTGAGTATGAATTTCTGCACATTTCCTCCGTTGTGGTGGTATCGTCAGCATTATAGCAGGATGTATGTATATTTGTTATGAGGTGCATGGGGAGCACCAATTCGTGAAGTTTTGGCTATTAAGGTTCAAGGAGTGTCATTGTGGTCAGATGATGGATTATGCGGTGTATGGTGCCGATTCAGCAAAGGTACGCAATTGTGTTCTGGTGCCTCGTGTGGTAGTTGATACAGTGATTATATGAAGGAAGTAGGCCTGGCAGAATTTTTTTTTCAAGTGTTGGAACTAGGTTCTGAGCTTATTATATGGATAAAAGAAGAATCTTCAGATTTGATTAAGCTAATGTACTCAACTGGGTTGTAGTAGCACAGGCAGGTGCTCGAGGTGTTAAATCGTAATTTCTGATAACTCCAGAGCAGTTCTTGGCACGTTCGAGGATGAACGTCGGTTTAAGTGGGGGAGAATGTAACGACCGGAATGGTTGTTTTGAGCTCTAGCACGTCGTTCAACGGTTTGAAGTCATGAGCAGCTCCATTTAAGGTATTATGACCCGTGGGCGTGGTCGGAATTGAATTTCGGAAAGTTTAGATTGATTTGGAAAGAAAATTCTCATTTCAGAAGCCTTAAGTTGGAAGAATCAACTAAGATTGGAATTTTGAGTAAACGACCTCCAAATCAAGATCTGAAGGTTCCTGCAGGTTCGTATGATGATTTCGGACTTGGTCGTATGTTCAGATCGGGTTTTGGATAACCCGAGAGTGTTTCGATGCATATTATGGAAGTTAGCATTTTAGAAGAATTTCATAGATTTGGGCTTGAAGTGCATTTCAGTGTTGTTGATGTCCGTTTGGGATTCCGAGTCTGGGAATAGCTTCGTATGGTGATTCTGGAGTTGGGAGCGCGATCGGAAGTGAACTTGGATGTCATTTTGAAGTCATTTGGCTAAAGATAGAAATTTGAAGGTTTTTGAGAAATCCGACCGGAAGTGGAAGTTTTGATATCGAGGTCGGAGTGTGATTCCGGAAGTTGGAGCAGGTCCGTAATGTCGAATATAACTTGTGTGCAAAATTTGGGGTCAATCGGACGCGATTTGATAGGTTTCAGCATCAGATGTAGAAGTTGGAAATTTCTAAGTTCATAAAGTTGGGATTTGGGTGCGATTCGTGGTTTCGATGTTATTTGATGTGATTTGAAGCCTCGATCAAGTCCGCATTTTGTTTTGAAACAGGTTGGTATGATTGGACGGGGTCCCGGGGGCCTTGGGTGGATTCCGGGTGGTTAACGGATCAAGTTTGGGAGGTTGAAGAAGGCTGAGGTTGTTGTCATCTGGTGTGATCCGCACCTGCGAGGATTTGGCCGCAGGTACGGATAAGGGTGCCGCAGGTGTGAAATTTGGGCTGGATCCAAGGAGGCCGTAGGCAGGTGCGGAAAATGGGCCTGGGTAGATTGTTTTTAAGCGAGAATTTGGTCATTTCTCCATCTACTTTCATATGCCATGGGCGATTTTGAGGAGCTTCAAGGAGAGGATTTCGTCAAGGATCGCAAGGTAAGTAATTTCTTCACGTTTTTGAATTAAATACAAGATTATGTGCATGAATTAGGCATGGAAATTGATTGGAAACTTGGAGAATCTTAAAGAAACCTAGAAAATAGAAATTTGGATTTTTAGCCACGAATTGAGCATGGAATGTAGAGTAAATTGTATATTTGAACTAGTGGAGCTATGGGTAGATTATATCTTCGAGAAATTTCGGATTTCGGGCACGTGGGCTTGAGGGCATTTTGGTTATTTCACTAAGCGGGGTCGGAAAGTTATATAATTTGGAGTTGTTGCAAATGTTAGAGTATATTTTCATTGGTTTATCATTGTTTGGATAGTTTTGGGGTGTTGTGCGTCCGTTGGAAGGGCTTGGAAGTCGGTCGGAGCGAGGTAAGTCTCCTTTCTAACTTTGTGAGGGGGAATTTCCCCTCTAGGTGAATCAATTAAGTACATGCTATTATCTTCGGGGGCTACATACGCACGAGGTGACGTGAGTCCGTGCGTAGCTACTATTATGCCTTGTCCGGGTAGTCTAGGACCCACTAGCATGCCTTACGTGTTGTACCTGTAATCCTGCTTGTAATACTAAACTGCTAATATAATCGAAATCGTAATTGAATATCTGAAGAAGACTAGAGTTCATTTTCTTAATTACCTAGAAAGAAAATTCATTCCTCTGCGGATAATTGTGTACCTGATAGGGTTGTGTTACGGAAATATCATTAAACTTGGCAAATGAGTTTCAAAACAAAGATTTAAGAGCTATATTTCATGTCCCTTTAAAAATAATTTTACCACTTTCATTAGGAAACAACTTTCTTGATAAAATGGGGACCTATTGTGTAGACATGTGTAACTTCGGGTGCCTGAGTCGTATGTATGATTCGCGAGCAGGATGACCTTGTATTTGTGTATATTCATATGAGCACCTGAGTCGCAGGTATGATTCGCGAGCAGGCTAGCCTTAGTATTTATGTATAACCGCGTCGCATGATCGATTCGCGAGCGGGACAGATAGATGCATCTATGGTTCGGGGCGTTCGACCCTCGGCGGTGCACAGTTTATGTTTATGTTGGTTCGGGTCGTCGACTCTTGGCATTGCTTGTGCATGATATTTACTGCGTATTTGCTGTGATTTATACATGTTTATCGGCCTAAGGAAGTTTTAATGGCCAGTTATGAGGAAGGAGAATTTATGTGTAAAATGTGAAATAAGTCTGATATTTCTTATCTCGGATTATGATTTAAATTGTCAACTGAAATGACGAAGACTTAAAGTGTTAAATGTGAACGGAGTTGAAAAATGTTTATTCCTGAGCTAAATAATTTGCCTATGAAAATCATGCTTAGTGTCACACTTGAATATTCTAAATTGATTTTTAGCNGAGTCTCCCTCGTACTGTAATTATTTTCATTTTAAATTCCCTTGTCCAATTTGTATTTCGGACAAGCTTTTTGATGATATTATAAACTCTTAGAAATTGCTCATGTACTTGTGACACCGGGTTCTGGGATCTGTTGGGACATATTTGCTAAAGTGTAATATTTAAACTATTGTTTTACTTAACATATTTTTATTTAGTTAATATGTAATAAAGTGCAAGGAAATATTTTTCACAAATGTTAAAACCGGAAATTTATTTCAATTAGTTAATGATTTGGCTTGCCTGACATTGATGTCCGGCGCCATCACGACCTTAGGGATTTTGGGTTGTGACATACTGGGTACGCGTTGAATTACGTACTCATACTAAGTTTGCTGCACATTTTTTTTGTGCAGGTGCATTTATAATTTGCGGCCTTGTAAGAGCAGAGGCGTGTATGCATGCAGGGACTTAGGTGAGCTGTACTCCATATTATGACCCGCAACCAGCAGAGTCTCCCTTAGAGTATTTAATTTCCCTTGTCCGATTTATATTCCGGACAGATGTTGTGTTTTATGTTATATTCTTAGTTGATGCTCATACACTTGTGTCACCGGATTTTGGGGTGATTACGGGTTATCATGTATTAAAACTGTTAACGATATTATTATTTATACTGTAAATTCCATATTTTATTGTTTAATAATATTCAGATGTGTATTCAGATTCAAGATGTCCTAATATTAATACACATCTTGCTATTCAGACCTCTATTCAGATTCAGACGTCTTAATCTTAGAAAAAACAAATGAGGCTTTAATTTTTCTCCAATGCATTTAGAAGTATACACATTATTAGTACAATTGGATAACAAATCCACATGAGAGTTACACTGATCTAATAAATTTTAATAAGAACCCAAGAGCTTAGTTCGTAGAAGATAGAAGATTAATATCTGCTTTCAATTATGTTAACTCGTATTGTATTTTAGGCCTGTGTTTGATATCTTGTAACGTGGTTTATAGACATCTGAAGTATTTTGATCCAAGAATATAAAGTAAGAAATAACAATAATGAATTAATTAAATAAACTTGAATAAATATATAAGCCTGTTGTGGACTTAGCTCTCCAGAAGCAATGATAAGAACAATATCGAGAACAAAAGAAACAAAGTAGATTGATAGAAGAAGAACATATTTAGCTTTTTCATATAAAATGTTTCTTGTCTAACTATCGATACAAATTCTCCTATTTATAATTCTATTCAGGGAGACAAGATCATCAAATTAAGCTCTTCTTTAATGAGAATAAAACCCTTCTTGTTGGCTGCATATCGATTGATCATTAACACAGAGATTCTTTTTAAAGGTTTCTCATTAAATATTATCTTTTCCAACAAATGTCTTCCTTTCAAATCATCGTTCTCAATTTCAATACCTTCGGAATTTATTTAGAACCGTTCACATATTGGTATCCGGTACCACCTATTTACTGACTCATATCTTACCTGTCTTCAGTTCTACGTGTCAACTTGTCGAGTGTCAACTTGGCATTGATCAATTTTACCCCATACAGATAGTTCTCCTACTTTTTGGTGACAATACCTCTGTGTTACCGGGAAGCAGATAAAACATCTTTTCTTAGCGGGTAAGTTTCTGACACTTGAAAGGGCACACGTTTCTTTGAATTTAATGAACTGAGCATGTGCTATGCCATGATTTAGCAAATATTTTACCAGTTTTCAAGGTAATCATGACCATGAATTCTGCCGCCCATAAACTTCTCCACTACTCCTCACTTTTTTCCTTCACTTTTACAAACTTTTCCTTTTCGAATTTTCTCAGTTAACAACTGTAAAACGCCACTTTCTCAGTAAAATCTTCTTATTCAGATTTTCTACCATCATGCCTTCTACTTTCCCTGTCCCCGGAAAATCTAACATTATCATTGGTGGTGTCCTTAAAAAGAACAAAATGAAGGAAGTCGATGTTGAATCTGAGCCTCCTACCATTAAGACCATCATACCTCTTCAACTTAACTTATGGGTGTCAAGTGGTCGGGCCGAGCTAATGGAAAAGGATATCGGCCGGTCTCTGTATCGGTCCCGTTACCGGTTTCAAAATCCCGATTTTACCGGTTCTGTGCCTCGCTGGTAAAAATTTGAACTGGAACGGTTTTGGGCCTAAGGGGCCGGACCGATTTTATTTATTTATTTATTTTTGTGTATTTTGTATAACTATCGAAATTTATTTTAAGATAAAGTAAAAATATAAAACATAAAAACAATCTTATAGAAAAAGTGTTTGAATAAATTTCAAAGGCTTTAAATGCCTTATATTTGGAATTTTGAAAAAAAAAAACTTCAAAGGCTTTAAAAGCCTTATATTTGAATATTTCATTAAGAATTCAATATAATACAACGAAGATGAAAAAATTTAACTTATAATTTGCAAGTTCTTTTTTTAATTCAAACTTGAAAATTAAAGTTTACATTTACAACAACTAAGAAAAAAGAGTAAATTCAAATTTGAATTATTAAATATAAATCAAGAACTTCAAAGGTATTACATTGCCTTAGTAAGTTCTTCATAATGAGTTTCTTGTCCATCTTCTGGAGTGTTAAATTTAGATGGGTTACCATGTGTTAATATATCTCCAAGTTCCTCATCTTCACGTCCTTGATTTATTCGTTCCAATCTAGTCCATCTCTGAAACATACTAAAACTTCCAAAACATTGCTTCCCGATGACTGACTGGTGTCTCCTAGTTATTGTCTTGCTTGACTAAATGCACTCTCTGATGCAACAGTTAAAATTGGCACATTTAGCACGTCCCGAGCCATAGCGGAAAGAATAAGAAATTGCTTTTCATTCTCATGTCACCATGCCGATGGTGAAATTCCTTTGTGCGAGGCTCTGTTTGCTTTTGCAAGTAGAATTGAAAGTTCATCGATGCTCTTGTTACTGGTTTGAGTGGAAGCAAATGTAGACCAAATATTAAAATCATCAAGGCCTTCATCTTCATCCATAGTAGCAGATATAGTCGGGGCCACATATGGTCTACTACTAGTTCCACGACCCCATCCCTGCTACCAACTCCAACACTACTAGGTGTAAATGGTGTCTCATCTTCAATTTCTAATTCATTATCTTCTATACCGTAATCTTCATGTAATTGTTCATAATCTATATTATTATCAGATGATGGTTCAGAAACATGTGTAAAATTATTTAAATTACAACTAAAAGTTCAAGTATTACATCTTTATTTATTTCTCCGATTAACAACCTTATTACAAACTCGTTTTGCAACATTAAACATATTGTGAAAATTTAACAACTAATAAAAATTGAATATGCAAATAAAATATTAAATAAGAGAAAGAGTTGGAAGAAGTGCACCGAATTCTACAATAAATTGAACACTTGATGATTTTTGATGTCTTGAAATTGAATTTTGCAACTCCGGCATTACCACGAAGAAATGTCAATTGTTCAATTTTCATACTTCAAATAATACCATAACTAAAATTCCAAAAAAAGAGAGACAAATAGTTGATTGCAATTTAGGTAAAGAATGAGAGAATGATAATTGAGAATTTGGGTTTGAGAATTGAGAGATGAGTGAAGAAATGAAGAGGGGGGGGGGGGGGGGGGGGGTCTATTTATAAATTTTCAAAGGTCTAAATTAGTAAATAATAAAGTGTTATTTTTGAAAAAAATGCTCAAAAAAGGGGCTATTCTTTCAAATTAGCCGTTGGGCAACAGTCAAAATGGCAGCTGGTCATTGCCATGATAAACTTTATTAAGAAAGTTAAGATAAAATTTTTGAAGTAGCCGTTGAACTAGTCCAGGCCGGGCTGGTTAACCGGTTCCAATTGACTTGACATTAACGGTTCGTACCAGTCAGGTTAACCAATACCAAAATTCTACCCGGCACATGCCGGTTCCCGTCCCAACCCAGCCCTGCCTGGGCCCCTAACTACCATCGGTCAGAGCCAGTCTAGAACCGGGCCAACCCGGCCCGTTTGACACCTATAGCTTAACTCCCAATCAGATCTTCATGTTCAAAAGGAAACTATAACCCCCATAAAGACAGAAATTGGCTTGTCTGCATGTATCCTTCTTCCAGTCGCCATGTTAGCATTCCCGTCGTAAAGAAAGATTGCGACTGAAATAACATCGAAATCTTTGCCTCCAATGAGGTGGAAAGGGTCAACCTTAGCAAATTAGGGTTCATGCATGTTTACACACACCTTTCTACTTTAAAATTGGTCAAAGAAATTGATCCTATAATTTAAATTTTGCCACCGCTACCAAATTTTCTTGACTCAAGTGAGTCCATCAGTATGGCGTATGGTGGCTTGCCTTTGAAAAATGAGCTTGAGGCTGGAAAACCCCTTACTTTCACACATTTGATCAATATTTAGTCCCCGAAGAACTTCTATGGAGGTGTGATTAAACTAAGTAAATGTTTCACCATGCCATCGTTACCATCATTGATGATGATAACGATCGCGACTAGATGGGGCGGTTCGTCGCCATTGCTACTAGAGACATCCTTCCGGCAACAACCCTGCTATTCCTGAATCCTGAAATTTTACTCGTAAGTTTTTAGACATCCTTTCTTTATTGTGTTGAAGAAAATTTCCTAATTCGTTAACTTTTATTTTCCTTACTCCAGTTACCCATTGGGAACCACCATCGGTAAAGAACTTGGCCCAATGGGTAAAGAAAATCTTGACGTTTCCACACGAGACTCTCGTAGGTGGAAAGAAATTGCTCCAAGATTTAATTGGAAAGCCAATAATCATGGTAATTGAAAGTTTTCCTTTTTCCCTTTCAACCTTCAACATGATTTAGAATAAATTTACTGACTCCTTTTCGTAATAGACAGGCCTTCCGAAGGGGACTTCCATTTTTCCCGTTGTTGACGTCTTCGATGATCCTGAAGAGGCTCAATGACAATTGTAAGATCTCCTTAACCGGAAGAGGGATCATGAAGTCTCTCTTGATTCCGATGAAGGTGCCTCCTCTCAGAGTCCCCAACCCAAAGATAAAAATCGAAGAGATGACGTATCTCTATGGCTGGGACCCGAGAGAAAACTTCAACCGAAGAAGCTCCAACTGGACCGGCTGATCTCGGACAAATCCACACCACTATTAAGTAGTGAGGCGGTCGATGCAATAATAAATCCAACAAAGATCGGGATCGAATCCACGATGAGTTAAGATGTGGAATTAGGTGTATATCTAAGTTAATTACAAGTTTTGACTCTAATTACACTTCCACAAACTTGATTGGAGTTCTGCTTCTATTTTACTCTATTGATTGCAAGTACTAAAATTAAGGACAATATTTTTGGTTTTGGGTTTTTCAAATGATTAAAGGGACTAGGTTTGTGACTTCTACCTAGGTGGTTATCTAATGAGTTGTAAATTTTAGGGCAAGCTTGATTAGTTGGGGTCGTAATATAGCTATCACACCCAGGTTCTCACTCTATACCTCTCGGTAGTTTGAATGATTTTGCTCAATTTGTCTTTCTCAAGTCCAAATGGGTATTTGCACAAATCAAGTGATATTAGCTCAAGTCGGGTATTACTATCTCTAGGTTTAGCCCTTTAATTGGGGCTATCAATTTCTTGATTTCAAATTCCTTGTTAGCCAAGTTTTTCTAGACTTAGTCCCTCTTTCTCAAGAAGAGACTAAGTCATTTAGGCATGAATCAATGTTTGCAACCATTAATTCTTGAGTTCTATCAAGAACTAGACTAAATATCACTAATCCAATCACAAACAAGACCTAAATCAAACATCCATCAAATACCCACACTATGATTGGGTCATAACCCTAGCTAAAGATTTAACTACTCATGAAAATTGCAGAAATTAAAGAAGAATTGAAGATAGAATCCATAATATTTGATTATGGGATGAAAATCTAGTGTTTAGAGACAAATCTAGTACAAAATTTCCAAAAGGAGTAAGTAAAAACGAAACAGGTGCTCCTCTAAAACATAACTTAACCTAAAAATAACAAAAAATTCTATTTATATTAAGTTGAAAATATCTGACAAAAATGTCCCTGCGTAGGTTGTGCGGCCGCATAAATCTTAGTGCAGTCGCACATTTGCTTCTGCGGCCGCATAATTATGGTGCGGTCCGCATTCCTTGAACTTGAGCTCTAGCTTTTGCTGAACTTCTGCGGACTGCACAATTTTGAGTGCGGCCACACTCTTGATTATGCAGCCGCATAAAAATGATGCGGTCCGTACTCCTTGACTTTGGACTTGAACCAAGCTCTCTGATTCTTCACTCTTGCGGACCGCACAATTGTGGGTGCGGCCGCACTTGACATCCTGCGGCCGCACAATTTTGATGCGGTCCGCACTCCTTCAGCTTACCCAAATATCAACTCTCTGAATCTCGTCTAGTTCGGTCTGAATCTGCGGCCGCACATTTTTACTTGCTCAAACTTCAGTCTCTGAACCTTTCTTCTGCGGCCACACTAGAATTATGCGGTCCGCACATTTGACCTTTTTGCCCTGTTTTGGTTCTTGTTCACTTTGACTCCTTTATGAGTTGATTTTGATTCCTTTGGCTCATATTGCAATATTCCTGTAAGCAAACACATTTCATTATTTTTCGGGAATAGATTTAAGTATTTTTTACCTAAAACACAAGTAAAAGAGAACAAATAAGCGGTCAAAATCCCTACTTATCAACTCCCCAAACTTAAGCTTTTGCTTTTCCTCAAGCAATTAAGGCAATTCTCACCTCCACTAGAAAAAGGGATATTTCAGCTGGCCTAAGGTGAATCAATCATGCATCAATTAGGACTAACAATTACCCTCAACATATATGAATTATCAACAACAAAATATTTTGACTTTTTGAGTACCATAGTTTTAATGTGACACTAGAGCATCAAGAGTTGACTTTATTCATCAAAGAAGCTCGCTCTTTCACGTTGGTCATTATGGATCCCAAATTCCTCCTCCTCTATTCTCTATTAGCAAATATCACTTTAGAATGTAACACTTTGAAGCAAGGATTGTGAAAAGAATATCACAAGTCCAACTCTAAGTATTATAAGCTTGCCCCTTATGTAAATCACCACTAATGTAAGCTCACTCAACTTGAAATCATGCAGGGATTTTGTGGGATGTAATGAAAGCTTTTGGATCATGGTAGGACTTGTTAGAATATAATGGTTTCATCTTTCCTTAAGCACTCCATTTTCTATTTTCGACTCGTTGAGTCATTTTCTACTTCCTTGGGGGAACTAGAGAGACGTAACTTCACTCTTTATTTATCATGACATTAATTTTTCTCCTTTTCTATTTACTCCATGCCTTTGACCATTGTTTTCCTTGAATCCCTTTAACTTTCTACCTTATTCACTTTCTTTTTGGCCTTTCTTTATTTTCTTTGCCTTCCGTTTTCTTCATTTATTTTTCTTCTTTTTACCTTTTATCACTTTCAAACTCCTCTTATATCCCCAAACTTATGCTTTTTCCAATTGATTTTCAAGAATTCTAAGGAAAGATCGGGTGCCAATAAAGGGTCATTACAAAATGAATAAAGGCTTGTAACGTGGTTATTGAAAGAAAAAGGGTTTCGGCTCAAGGGGATTGACTAGGGATATTACATTGGTAGGCTATGGGGGTTTTTAAGTTTCAAATTGGATCAAGGAGAGCCTACAATCATTTCTCAAGCAAAGCTACACTTATAATTTCGCCTAGATAAACATTTGGGGCAAGTTATAGACTTATTGACACGGGAACTTGGACTTGCAATTCAATAACTCCCCTCTCAAGCTGCCGGATTGCTAAAGAGAACAAATTCGAGGGCCCACAACAACCCTAGCTAAGATTGAAAATCACAAATGGCTCGACTGAACCACTCGTTGACTGTTTAAGTCAACACAAGAGTCTAAAGGTCACAACTAGAGATATTATATGCTAACAACTTTGTTTTTAACCATAAGGTCGGAGGTAATTGTGTTAGTACCAAGTGAAGCATAGTTGAGACACTTTTATTCATTACTACTATATTTTCCAAAATATAAAAGAAAACGGGCTCAATTTCTTAAGAAGGTTTTCACGCCATCCATCGTTGGGAAGAGCCACCCGGTTCACACAATATCCACCTTTGGAAAGAACCATGGCATTAAGAAAACCAAAGGCTTATTATTCACACAAAACGTAAAAGAAGTTAACAAATTAAAAAGAAGCTACTAAAGTAAATAAGAAGTTATACTACTATGGAAAAACAAACTAAAGAAGTTATGAAGTAAACTACAAAAAGTAAAATAAACATATAAAACAAAGTAAAGCGGATACATACATAAGGGAAATGAATATATACATCAAATAAGGAAAATATATACATACCAAAGAGAAAATAAAGATAATGGAAAAATAGTGTAATAATTATTACATGCCAAATGTCAATGTCAATCAATCAAAATAGACCACCTCCCAAATGAAAATAAGCATTGTCCTCAATGCTAATAAAAAATAAGAACATGGAAAGATAGAAAATGAAGAAAACTCCCTATGTGGTCCCAGTCTGCATGGGGTCGTCAACACCCTCTGTCTCCTCTAACTGTATGTCATAATCTCCTGTCTGAGGGACATCTGGGTTACTGAGCATCTGTATCATCTCCTCAGCAGTGTGTGTAGTTGCAGCCAACTCCTCAGACTAGCCGGCTGCTGCCTCTGATGCCTCCGGTACTACTGCTGGTGCTGCCGGATCTGTTTGTTCCATGAGCAAGTCCAATGGAAGATCTCCGCCAGATGAAATCTTTTCAATCTCTTTGCGCAGCTTCTCCACCGTCTCCTTTGATTCCTGTGTCACGACCCAAAATCCATCAAGGTCGTGATGGCGCCGGACACCATTGTCGGGCAAGCAAACAATCATTAGATAAGTAAAATTCCTATTTTTAGTATTTTGAAATCGTTACTTTTCATTTCATTTTACAACGATCAATAAAATTTGCTGAGTAAATAGCAATGTTTTAACAATTTAATTAACAAATACATCCCAAAATCATCCTAGAACCCGGTGTCACAAGTGCATGAGCAATTTCTAAGAAAAACCAAATGAAATACAATAACCGTCCAATATACAAATGGGATAGTCAAGAAAGTACAATACATCCGAGTAAGACTCTGTTGGCTGCGGGTCGTCTCAAGAGAAGCAACTTTCCTAAGTCTCCATGTCAGCCACATCACTGCGTCAAGCGGGGCCACTAGATATACATGTACCTATGCAACAAAAATGCACAACAAGTGAAGCATGAGTACGAAAATAACGTGTACCCAGTAAGTATCCCGCCTAACCTCGAAGAGGTAGTGACGAGAGGTCAACTTTGACACTTACTACAGGTCAAATTAATATATTCAAGTGTGATGTCAAGCATGGATGTTACTATCAAATAACATATAAGAGCAGGAAAGGACAACTTCTTCCATAAATTATAAATCCTAGTTTCCTTCATCTCAGTTAACCACTCATATCTTAAGACAATTAAACAGTTCAAATCACAGATGGTATCCATCAAATATCATGCGCAGGAAATGCCGAGGGTTGAATGGCCCGAACCAACATAAATGTAAACTGTGCACTGCCGAAGGGTCGAACGACGCGAACCATAGATGCATCTATTAACCCGCCGTGGCGTACGACCCGCTCCCATGAGAGTAGTGGAAGAAATCACCCCGCTCGCGGAATATAAATTGCGAAGCGGTCACACATAAGCGTACACATTCAAACAGTCCACCCGATTATATCGGGAAAATAATTACCCAAGAAAATGACAAAATCTCTTTTAAGCAATGATGGTATTTAAATCTTTTCTAGAAATTCATTTGTCAAGTTCGATAAGGTTTAAACATTTTTAAATTCGTCAGTAAAGTTACAAGTACAACAAGTAAAACATGATTTTGGTTCCTAGACTTCTCGGACATAAGCATAATAGTAGCTACGCATGGACTCTCGTCACCTCGTACGTACGTATCCCTCACACACAGTAGTACTTATTTAATTATTTCACCCATAGGGCAATTCCCTCTTACAAGGTTAGAAAGGAGACTTACCTCGCTCCGAAGATTCATAACCGGCCTCCAAGCCCTTCTGAAGACTCACATTGATGCACAACGCCCCAAAACTATCCAAATAACGAGCAAACCGATGAAAATATACTCTAATACTTATAATAATTTGATTTATATAAATTCCCAACTCCGCTCGGAAAGTCGACAAAATTTCCCTCAAGCCCACGTGCCCGAATTCTGAAATTTTTCAAAGATGAAGATTATCCATAACTTTACGAATTCAAATATATAATTCTCTTTCAATTTCATGCCCAAATTCGTGGTAAAAATCCAAAATACCAATTCTGGGTCTTCCTACCAAAACCCCAATTTCTACAAATTTTTCTTCTCTAATCCATGCATAATCTAAGTATTTAACTCAAGATGGGAAGAAATCACTTACCTTATGGAAGATGCTGAAAATACCACTCCAAAATCGCTCCAAAATCGCCTTCCATCGAAGAAATGAAGTGCAAATGAGCCAAGACCTCGGATTTAAAATACACACTGCCCAGACCCGACATCCACCCCTGCGGCCTCCAGCCTTGCACCTGCGCGCCCGCAGGTGCGCTCAAGCACCCGCATCTGCAGCTTCCTCCTTCCCAGCCGGGCTCTGCCCCTGCGCTTCCTCTTCCGCATCTGCGCCTTCGTAGGTGCGGAAATAACCTCGCACCTGCGCCCCCAGCCAAGCCAGCCTAAATCCGCATCTGCGATGCCAAAGCCGCACTTGCGGCCCTTATTGCGCAGGTGCGGTCGCACCAGACACCAGATGCTTTAGCCCTTCCTCAACTCCAAATTCGATCCGTTAACCACCCGGAATCCACCCGAGGCTCCCCGGGACCCCGTCCAATCACACCAACCTGTTCCAAAACCTAATGTGGACCTGCTCGAGGCCTCAAATCACATCAAATAATGTCAAAACAATGGATCGCAACTCAATTCAATCTTAATGAACTTAGAACTTCAAACTTCTACATTCGATGCCGAAACCTATGAAATTACGTCCGATTGACCTCAAATTTTGCACACAAGTCACATTCAATATTACGGACCTGTTCCAACTTCGGAATCGAAATCCGACCTCGATATCAAAGTTTCCACTTCCGGTCTGACTTCTTAAAAACCTTCAAATTTCTAACTTAGCCAAATGACTCCAAATCGACCTACGGACCTCCGAATTCACTTCCTATCATGCTCCTAAATCCAGAATCACCATACGAAGCTATTTCCTAACTTGGAATCCCAAACGGACATCAATAACACTGAAATGTACTTCAACCCAGACTTATGAAATTTCTTCTAAAATGCTAACTTCTACAATATGCGCCGAAATACTCCCATGTCATCCAAAACCCGTTCTGAACATACGCCCCAAGTCCGAAATCATCATACGAACCTGCTGGAACCTTCAAATCCTAATTCTGAGGTCGTTTACTCAAAAATCCAATCTTAGTCAATTCTTCCAACTTAAGGCTTCCGAAATGAGAACTTTCTTTCTAATTCAACTCCGAACTTCCTGAAATTCAGTTCCGACCACGCCTACAAGTCATAATACCTGAAATGAAGTAGCTCATGGCCTCAAATCGCCAAATGATGCGTTATATCTCAAAACAACCGGTCGGGTCGTTACATTCTCTCCCACTTAAACATACGTTCGTCCTCGAACGTGCTAAGAACTGCTATGGAGTTGTCTGAAATCACTGTTCAACACCTCGTGCACCTGCCCATGCTACCACAACCTAGTGGAGTATATTTGCTCGAACAAATCTGAAGATATCCTATTTTATTTAGGCAAATGGGCCTTAGAACCAGGTTTCAACATCCAAAATTCTCTGTCAGGCCTGCTTCCAATACGTGAACACCGAATCAATCACTACACGAGTTAGCAGAATATGATTGCATGCCTACGCTCACCATACACCACATAATTCATCGTCTAACCATAATGACGTTCCCTGATCTTAATAGCTAAAATTCCAGGAATCTGATGCTCCTAACGCACCTCATGACAAATATATATAAGTCCTTCTATTACGATACCACCACAATGGAGGAGATGTGTAGAAATTCATAACCAACTGCAGAGTCAACAAATCATTGAACCTCTCCTCCTGACTAGAATCATCACTTTGTTATGAACCAAATAATGGTATTTGTTGTTTAATATACTTCACACAATCTTATCGCACTGATCCCTGATCCAATAACCTCGTCTCACCCAGTGTGAACTGCTCAAGCAACAAATCACCCCAGACATGACCAACAGTCTCACATGATGCCACAATGCGCCCATAGGCCACAACTCGAACGCGATACATAAAGAAAATGAACTCTGGAAGGAACTACTCAACTCACACAATTAATTAGACAACCGAAAAGATGCTACAAACTTCCCTTAGAAAAATGGGATATAGAACACCAGAAAATAATATAGGGAACCGTATTCAATATCACACTGTTGCGGCGTGCAACCCGATCCAAATAACCTACCCGTGGAGGCGTGCCACCCGATCCAATCGTGAGGTTCACACAAGGAGATACACACCGAGCTAAGTTGCTCATTATTACAAAATACTGAATATCGGTCATAAGCACTCTAAGTGCATAATAACATCCTAGGGAGACTGATAGGGCCATACGCTACAAAACTCAAGCACAACTGAGGTGCGATATATATAATCTGAATCTCAAGAGCTATCCTACTCACACATCATCATCACTGCGCGGAACCTCAACACATAAGAAATTATCAAGCCGTCTTCACAACTCACACGGCACAACAAAATATTACCTAAAATGAACGAAGATGGAACAACATCTGATGTTCTAATATCCCTCTGAGAGAAGCGCCATACTGAAACGAACACCTCTGACTCACATGGAGCCCATAATCATATTTAAATCCATTCACAACCTTCAAGCCGATTTCGCTCGCCCGAACTAGGCTAATAGACTTACCTAGGTCCATAATGACCCATTTTCTCTCATAAAATGTAAGAACAACCATCATAGCCGGAGCAAAACCCCTACATCTGCAACTAAATGAACCGAGCGTCCTCCAGGCATAAACTCTGAAATAAACAACATTATACTTCTTTATACTTGGTCTGAATCTTCAATCAATTAAGTGACTACATGTCACACTCATACGATCTTCCCGTGGTCACGCTACCACGACCTTCCACACAAGGTAACAAGTCTGCACATCCATACCATCGGCCACACAAGTGCTGTAAATCCAACCAAAAAATCTGCAACCAGAACGCAAATCCCCTTACACAACCACCAACCTCAGGTGATGCCGAAGACAATACCTGCTTGCTCTAAACATCCAAATCCCTTTCCTTGCTCATCCGATCTCGCGACATCCTTGTCAACACCAATTTGCAACCTTGATTCTTACTTCAAATTCCATACTGCTCATTGCACCTAATCATGCCAATACGAAATAACAGAGGATCCCGTTCTAACTCCCCAACTACTAATAGGGTAAACACTTCATCATATAAAACCTTTTACTTAACCCAATTCAAGAGAACCGTAACAACACACGAGCGAATTCTCATAATCACAAAACATGCAAATCCTCAAGTAATAGTCTATACCACCATAATCCTTCCGCGATCTGCCTACACATAACATGACCAAAATACTTGGATATTTCCAAATAAAATCGATTACGGCGGACGTCAAAACCCCGCACGTATCGTCACCAATCACATGCATAACTTGATCACGCTGAAGGAATTGATCACTGCTATCAATATGCCATTTCAACCACAGCTAACCAATCTAACTTCTTCTACTTTATCCTTGAGTTAGAACTAATGACAACTCCACTCAACTCATAACAACTTAATTCGCACTCATCCTGAGTGACCCCATTCCACGAGACCACATTGTCCCCAAACCTATGAACCGTCTCATGCTCTCCTTACATGCACACTCGCATCTTCAACTGGTATACCCATCCTGATAATTCCTTCATGATTTCAGAGTCATTTTCCTCCAAATGCTACTCTGCACGCCGAAGATATCATAGAACATTCTGTGCCTCAGATCATAATCCGCTACAAAAGCTCGATTCTTAACCATATCGCAGGTTTGAAATCCTTAGGCACCACATTTTAACCTTTGAATTCACTAGGACCGTTGTTGAGATTCGCCCACTCTGGCTTGGAATCGAATATAATCAACTCCAAAGCTTCACTGGCATATGAACACCCACCTTAATAAAGCACCCGACTGAATAACTTCCCTTGTACATCACCTCTGTACGAAGCATAAATCCTGAATTTTTTCCCAAAGCCTGAACCTGACTCAATAAGGCCAACCTTTTCACACATTCATCAAATCCTACGCTCAGTTACCACTCCTGTCTTCTTCCCTTAGCTGTATTAACCCACTAATATGCCGTTAAACAGAATTTTCACCAGTAGATAACCATGCAGCCCAATCGCCGGCGGTGGGACTCTCACACTTAGCCTGAAGCCGCTATTACACCAATCTGGAACTCACCAAGAATCTCCCTTCATTGTTGACATGATCCTGCATAACCAACTCGCCAAATTTCTTAAGACTCCTTCCGTTAGCATTTCACAAATACTCTGAGTCATTAACCATATTCTCTTATTCGACCTCTTGCTGAATAGTCAGTAAAATCCGTCGCAAAAACTCCGCCAACCACGCAACCACTGACCTGCTCACAGAAGATGACCCACCTGCAAAAATTACCATCTGACACCTTCTAACGACGCTGAACTGTACAATCTCTATGACATCGATACCCCATCATACGTCCGTTCTCATTTACCACTGAACCAGTCCGTCCGCTCCTCATGGACATCTACTAGATGCGATGACAATATCTTCTAATTCAAAGCTATATTGCATCCTTCTTCATACCAAGAAACTCTTTCCTGCTGCATCCCATCTCCCGTCGTAGTAGCCAACATTTCAATTTAAGCCCATGGACCCAATCACCGTCCACTAAAATTCTCAAATCACTGCAAACTTCTCCTCAAGATGTGCATCTATCTTACCACAAAACTCCTATGCTATTCTGCCGCTCTCACACTTTGGTCAAACTCACTCCTTTAAGAAACTACTTGACTCTCGCTTCTTACACCTGGCCTTCTAGAAATTTGACCATTGCCTGACACTTCCCACATGTATTTCCTCATCGTATGCTGCCCAATTGTTGCCTCAAATAAATATCATTCTCTGTAGCACTTAAACCAGCAGATTACCACAACTTCAAACCTTTCCGACTCGAGCCACCGACACTAGAAACACCGATCCGATCATGAACCACCGCACACCGAGATCTCTAACAGCCACTTCCCGGACACCATTTCATAATACCGTGCCACGAAGGAAAATCTGAAGAAGATCATAACATCGGTGAACTTAACACATTCTATTTGATCAAAGCCGATGATTACCACATCACAGATAAAGATTCCACCTCACTTAAAAACACCAAGTCTTATTACTCTATGTCACACCTCCTTATTTATACGCCCCAAAGGGGTATGGGAATTCTTCCAATTAAAGTGACATTATTCGAAATGGGATTATTTTATTTATTAGAGTCGCCACTTGGAATAGTTTATTTGGTGTTCCAAGTCACCGGTTTATCTTAAACCCAAATCGAGGAAATTTTGACTCTGTTTAAATTGTCTGCGAACCAGAAATCCGGGTAAGGAATTCTGTTAACCCGGGAGAAGGTGTTAGGCACTCCCGAATTCCGTGGTTCTAGCACGGTCGCTTAATGATTAAACTTGGCTTAAATTGTTTAATTACTCACTTTTAGGATATATTTGTATTTTTAACCTTTCTTATTATTCGATTATTTAAATAATTAACTCAATACGAGTCACGCGTACGCATACTCGTTTAGTTCGACGTGTCAAGAATCATGTCACGCGTATGATGCAAGACTAAATTGCATAGTTGAATCATATGATATACCATGCATAAAATATACTTGTTAAGTGTTTAATGGAGTTTATTTCATGTATGGGTGAAGTGGAGATGAAATGGAGCTAAAAGGATGCAACTACGTCGGAACATACGTAAAAGGAGACACCCGGGCGATAGCCGGACGACAAAACCAAACAACTTGGCCCTGCCTGGCGTTAGCCAGGCGTTAGGGCTGAAACGCCAGCCCTACCCTGGCGTTAGCCAGGCGTTAGGGCTGAAACGCCAGCCCTGGACTGGCGTTAGCCAGGCGTTAGGGCTGAAACGCCAGCCGCCAGGCCTTGAGTCTAAACGCCAGGGTCCCCCGTTCGGTAAAAAACTGAGTTTTGACGAAATTAAATGCTTCTCAATTGAAATAAAGGTCTCCTATACGTTAAAGGTTGATCCTAAGCTTATGAAGAAA
>ML410048.1:45498-92672 GCA_005239525.1 Nicotiana knightiana | reverse complement strand
TGGGATTTTCACACAAAAGGGTCAATATAAATCAACCAGTGATCAGCCAGTAAGGTAAAGGTCAGAATTATCAAGCATTCAAACAGTAATCACTTATCAACACAGAGAGATGCTCATAGAACAGTAGAAACTAGAGATCATAACAATAAATCAAAACATGAGTCACAAAGAACACACGAACACATAGTCAGATAGTAAAGATCAACCCAGAACACTAGGGTTTCATCAATAACAGTTCAGATAACACAAAATCAAGAGATAATAACTTAAACATCGCATGGATATCAAGAAAATCAAAAGGAAACTGCTTTGAGAACAGGGTATAGAAACCCTAGTTTTCGAAATCGTTTAAAACCAAATTTTCCGGAGAAAAACAAGAATAAACTTCATAGCATGATAAATATAAGACGGATCTTAAAGAAAACACAAAGATACAGAGAACTAGGGTTTCATGGAACCCCAGAAAAGAGGGCAAACCTCGTGAGTGACCTCAATTCAGGCTAGGGGTACTGCAAATTTACTCAAACGGCCGAGGGATGGCCGGAACACGTCAAGAGACCCATAGGAGGTGAGTGAACCATTCTAGGTTCGTCTGAAGAACCCAGGGTATCACTGAGCAGTGAGAGGCAGGTAGATGGCCAGGAGGTGATGGAAGACCAAGGTTCCGATGAGAATCCGCCGGAGAAGACGACCAGAAACCATCGGAGAAGGCGAAGTCAAGGAGACTTCTAGAGAGAGGTAGAGAGAGATAGAGAGAGCAAAAGTCTCGACAGAAATGAGGGGTTGGTGAGAGGCATTGTTTGAATTAAATTAGGAAGCTAGAATTTGGGTGGTTGATCTAATTTGATCAACGACTCAGATTAATTAGGGGGTTGGGCCGAGTTAATTAAAGGATTGGGCTGGGTATTTATGGGTTACAGGTGGGTTGGGTATTAGGTTTTTAGAGTTGGCTATAATTTAAATAAATAGGGCTAAACGTTAAATACACAATTAAACAAAATAATTAATTAATAAAATGGCTAGTAATTGTGTCAAAATGGAATTAATACCAAATAAATTAAATTAAGGCGATTAACTAATATATAAAAATATAAATGATCGTTTATTGATTTTAAAATGGTATAAATGTACATTTGTGCTATTATTGCAAAAATTGCTGAAATTAGCTAAATAATGCCAATATTGGCTAATTTGTGAAATGATTAAGTCCTAAGGGAATTAAATAGGATATGAATAATACATTGAGCAAGAAATTATGAATAATTATAGAATATAAAGTATTAAATAAACAGGAGAATAATTTGGTAAAAATATGAAAAATTACGGGAAATTACCAGTTGCTGTAAAGAGTGATTTTGAAGGTATATATATGCACGTTTGAAAATAATTTGGGAAAAATTGGGTATCAAGAACACTTATAGATGCCCAAAGGGATAACTTGTCATAGTACTATATATGTTCACAAAATGAAGCCTAGAGATTGGTTAAAAGATAACGAAAAAAGGATACAAGAGTCTCATTGGCACACATTCAAGGTTGGAATCATACATGCTGCATGAAAGAAGGTATAAACAGTTACGAGATTGGAAGAATTTCGACCACAAGTCGTGGTGTGAGAAAGAGGCCTAAATGGGGAGAATGCCCTAGCCTTTGGATTTATTCACCGAACAACTCCCTATATGGCAAAGACAATATTAAAGTATTCATAAGAGCTATTGTTTAAGACATGGATAAGTGCACCAGTCAACATTCAAGGACGAATGTTCCAAAAGGGGGGATGATGTTACACCCATTTCCTACGTGAGAGTACATCGTAAGTCAATTGATTTAAGCTCATAAATGAGATCATCTTTGAAAGTATATAAATTAAGTTAATAATTTTACCTTGGAGGTTACAAATATTTAGTATCGTGAATAAAAATTACCAGGAGGGTTGGAAATCTTAGATGCTAAATGAATCGAAGAAAATAAATTTCGTCGAAAGTCGACGCGTCTGGAATGTTATAACATGTACTTTAGGGTGATACTATGGTTCTTAACATGATAAATAGGTTCTCGTGTTACGTTTTGAATTCAAGCAAGTTGTGGAACAAAAGTTGGCAAAGGTCATCACAAGTTACATTATAGTGTGCTGAAAATTAGGTCAAATGTTACTGAGCTTTTATGCCAATATACTTGGAATTATTGGATGATTTTACTACCAAATTGAATATATATGATTCTAGTTTCCAACTCATTGAACCTTTCATCTATATGACGTCGGAGTAGAGAGATATTCGCGTTTTAGCGAGACTATGCCAAGCAGCTCGCTATGGGATCCACATAGGCGATTTAGATATGTTGATATATATAAGATTACTCAACCCCATTTTAACTTTTTAATTTTAAGTATGTTCAGACCCATTACACCTAAAAACACTCTCTCAAGGCTCTCTCATGATCCAAGACCCAAACAAAGGGCAAACAACACAAATCAAGTGCCGGGAATCCCGTCGTGCTAATAAGTTTCTTGTTCTTCTTGTTGTTGCTGATTTTTGGGTGGTTCCAGCTCGTGTGGGAGGTTTTTTTAAGTGGTTTATGTTCTGTAAAATACTCTCCCATAGTTTTTATATCAACCCTAGGTTATTTCAAGTCTTGCAAATGGATTACACCATATTTCAACTTCAAAAGTTAGTTCTAGTGAAGAATAACACCTCTTTGAGGTTGTGTTGTCACTGAGGATAGTTGTGGGCTGTGTTTTGCTTAAATTTAAAGTTTTTGATACTGAATAAGGTGAGTATAACAGCTTACTAATTGCGCTTAAGCTTTTTTGTATGTTGGTTAAGTTTTTCGGATAATAAACTACAAGATAATACTTGGATTAGTTTAAGTCACTTCTATGGTGTTGTATTGCAATTGAGGGATGTTGTAAGATAAACATAACTTGGATTTCAACTTGAAGCTACTGTAAGAGGTATGTGTATTGTGTTCTTGCAGGTGCTTAAGGTTATCTTGATGTTGATTAAGTTAAATGGTTGGACTAGACATGAACTAGTGAATAAAGTTGCTAATTGAAGAAAGTTGGAGTTGTGGATTGCTTCCTTTGTTATAAATATATGATAAAAGGATGGAATCATTGATGAATTACTTCATTATCATATTAATGATGTTGTTAAGTTAATATAAGAAGTCTATAAGGGGTGACATGGTTTATACAGATTCTAATCGAGCTTGCCGCTCAAAATGATTGTTGAACTAATCCGAGAGCTTATTGTGAATTATATTGTTGTTGTTTGGGATGTTTCGTGACTTTTGGTAAAATATGGGATGTATTCAAAACATGGGAGGTGCTTTCTGTTTTCTTGTAGAATATTGGTTTTGAAATATGAGAGTTACAATGCTTACATGATGACGACGGAGTCGGGTTACTCATTGTACATGTAAGAAGATCAGATTGAGCTTGGTTGACGATTGGAGAGAAGATTGCAAAGGTATGTTAAGGAACTTCCTTAATTATTTTGGTTAAGGAACTTCCTTATTTCTTTTGGCATGACCTAAAGTGAAACGAACGTACACGGTACACTATTTCATAATGAATCTACTCCTAGCAACTAAGGTTGTCCATATTGTTCTTTTCTTATAAAGTTACCCTAAGAAAGTATGTATGATCCTTGAATCCTAGTGAAGTTCAAATTGATGGTATGATGTCCATAATGTTAATCATAGGTGCAATGACCTTACGTCACTCCGAAAGGTTTAGAACATGATTTCATGAGTTCAACATGCATTATATATGTATCTACTTTACTCTACCAAGCCGCGCTATAGTCATCCGGGTACGACACTTATTGTGCAACCACTGATCAGTTGGGTTTTACCGAGCTCCACGTGGTCGGGTACGATTTTACCGAGCCTTATGATGGCCGGGTACATTTTTACCGAGTCCTCTTCGAGGCCGGGTACGATATGATGATTATGATGCCCACATAGGGGTATGATTTTAAAAATATGTGTATATATTTATGTATCATGCATTTTATGTCAGTCTCCCTCAAAGGCACTCAGATGTTACAAGTTGTATCTTCTCTACCTCTCTTTACATTATTGTTCATATTTATGCTTTCCTGCCCTACATACTCGGTACTTTATTCGTACTAACGTCCCTTTTGCTTGGGAACGTTGCGTTTCTTGCCTGCAGTTCTCGATAGACAGATTGAGAGTCCACCTAGTAGGCTATCGACTCAGCGGAAGGTGTTGGTGCACTCCACTTGCTTTGGAATTGCCTATTTGGTCATTAAGATTTGGACATGTATTGACTGGTATGGTGGGGCCCTGTCCCGACCTTTATTATGTTTATGTACTCTTAGAGGCTTGTAGACAGATGTCATGTGTATGGATACTTGTATGGCCTTGTCGGCCTATTTTTTGAGAGTACAAATGATCATGTCGGCCTTATAGGCATGTATGTCACATGTATAAGTTTCTGTATAATGTTGGATCATCCTATGTCTAGTATGCACTTATATTCTATTATGTATATCTCATGATGGCCCTTTTTACCCATTTACCCATGATAGTACGATAAGAAAGATATGTTTCATTGGTACTCGGTTAGATAAGGTACTGGGTTCTCGTCATGGCCCTTTGATTAGGGTCGTGAAAGGGTCCCTGCGGAATGTCGACCCCACCGACAATCATATGAATGATATGTTGCGGTTCCTCCTGTTCATTTTTCCTGTTGGCGTCCCTTTCTCTGAAATGATTCTTGGATCGATCATTGAGGAACTATTGAAGGTGGCCCTCGTTGAATAGACGGGCTACCTCCTCCCTTAATTGCCTGCAATCCTCGGTCCTGTGACCATGCATGCCATGATACTTGCACAACAAATTGGGGTTTATTTGGGAAGGATCAGTCTTTATGGGTCTGGGGCATCTAGTATCTTTTATCCTTCCGATTGCCGATACAATGCCTGATGCATCGATGCTAAAATTATATTCTGATAATCGAGGTGCCTATGTGGGATCAACATACTTGTCAAAACCACTTTTGCTCATAAGTCCCCGAGAATTCTGTCCTCGGCCACTTCTTCAATCATTTAGGGCGGTATTATATCCTGGACCATTGTTCCTTTGATCTGTGGTGTACGGTTGATATCGGTCTTTGTTCGATTTGGCTCCCTATCGATGTCCCCCTAGTTTTTATCTGCCGACCTATTTGGATATACTGAACCGGAAGGGGCTCCTAGTTGGTCATCCTCGACCCTGATTTTGGATTGGAATCAATTGTGCACATCTGCCCAAGTTACAGCCGGATACTCGATCAAATTTTGTTTCAACTGATGTGATGCTATCTAACTCCATTCATTCAAACCCTGAGTGAAAGCTTGAACGGCCCAGTCATCTGTGATCGGTGGAAACTCCATGCGTTCCATTTGAAATCGGGATACGAACTCCCTCTGCATTTCATTATCCCTTTGTCTTACCTTGAAAAGGTCCGATTTCCTTGTTGCGACCTTAATTGGCCCCGGCGTGCGCCTTTACGAAAGAATCAGGCTAACATGGCAAATGATTCGATGGAATTTGGTGGCAGGTTGTGATACCAAATCATTGTTCCATTCGAAAGGGTCTCTCTGAATTCTTTCAATAACACAGATTCGATCTCATCATCTTCCAAATCGTTACCCCTGATGGCGCATGTGTAGGAGGTTACATGCTCGTTGGGGTTGATGGTCCCGTTATATTTAGGTATGTCAAACATACAAAACTTCTTTGGAATGGGTTCCGGAGCCGCACTTGGAGGAAACGACTTTTGTAAAAACTTCTTCGAATCCATCCCTTTCAAGATTAGCGGTGCCCCCGGTACCTGATCAACTCCATAGTTGTATATTTCCATTTTTTTTATCATTGTCTTCGATTTTCTTCTCTCCTGACTCAATTCTTTTGGTGAGCTCCTCGAGCCTTTTCATTATCGCAAGATCTGTCCCCAATTCGTCACCACTCTACCTTACCGATACTGGCTCGGTACAACGAGTAATTTTCGGCTCAATTCTTTTTGGAGCTCTATGTTGATTTTGCAACTAAACAATAAAGGCTTACTGAGCCTGAAGCATCTCGAATATTACTTGGAGACTGACCCATTCGTCTCATCTGCCCTGTGTTCCTTGGCCACCAGATCGGCCTTCTCTGCATACACTCCCTTTTGAGGTCTGCGCCTAGGTTTGTATTCAAAGCAACGTGCGAACTGAAATCGACTAGGTTTGCAATCGACGCTCCTCCGAGATTAGCCTGTGGCACCTCGACTCCTGGAGCAATCACATTTTAGTTTTCCTCGTGGAATCCGAGGCCATTATCACAGTGTGTTGATGCATTTTGTGAGTTTGACATGTTTTAACCTAAAAGCAAAGAAACTTGACAAGAACAAGTGTAAAATAATGTGTTTTACCAGAATCGGTACCGAACAATCACTATTATCCTTAGCCCTACGGTTAGCACCAAACTGTTTACCGTAAAAACGAGTAATAATTAAACTTATATTGTGGTTTTAAAGATATGTGATTTAATCCAATACAAATTGATAAACAAGGAATTAAATAGACAAATAAAACAATAATATAAATCAAACTAGTATGCAAGTGGAGTCTCGACCTCGATTCGAGACAATCTCGAGGTAGAGCAGTAATAATAGTAAAGAGTGGAACAACAATGATGAACAGTAAATGAAGTAAATAGAGTAACCGACATATATATTCTTCTCAGTGAATAATGATAATCCTTCAAATGAATGAGATTCCTCTTTATATAATAGAGGAATTCTAAATAGGTACACTTATAATTATAGTAGTAGATCGTATTGACAACTGATTAACCGCTGAAGATCAATCCATTCCAAAATTCATGCCACGATCCTTGACCCTTCGCAGATATCTCGCCCTTTCCGTTATTGAGCTATACCAGTGTCATTTCAGAGTATGCCCTTTTTTGACCTTGATTATTGATGTTTACCTCGATCCGGAAAGCAACTTCGATTTCGGAGTCAATGTCCTAGTCTTCTGACGTGACATCCCTTTTTCGGTCAAAGAATGAAATAGGGTAGACCCGATTTCCACCGTATACCCGCTTTTCAAGTATTCAATATATTTATTCCTCCAATCCTAGGTTAAGCTTGTAGAGTTTATCTCGGCGTGACCTTTCTCGATGGTGGATCTCGAGAGTTGAATGACAATTCCCCGAGCTGATCTCGTCCTCCTTGACTGATGACCCCAAATTATCAAGTGCATCGGCTTCACTGTTTTGTTCTCGAGGTACTTTTTGTAAGGTCCATTCCTTAAAATGATGCAAAGTTACCTGCAGCTTGTCCAAATACCTTTGCATTCTATCCTCTCGAACTTCGAAGGTTTTGTTTACTTGGTTCACCACCAGCAAAGAGTCACACTTGGCTTCAATGACTTTCGCTCCCAAGATTTTAGCTAGTTCGAGACATGCAATCAAGGCCTCGTACTCGGCCGTATTATTAGTCAACTTAGAAGTTTTGATGGATTGCCTAATAGTGTTACCCGTGGGCAGCTTCAAAATGATGCCTAGCCCGGACCCCTTCACATTCGAAGCGCCATCTGTGAAAAGGGTCCACACCCCATGATACCCGATTTTAATAAGAGTTCCTTTTCAACTTCGGGTACGAGGGTTGGCGTGAAATCGGCTACAAAGTCCGCTACAAATTTGAGACTTGATGGCCGTTCGAGGTTGATATTCAATATCGTGACCACTGAGTTCGACGGTCCATTTGTCCAATTGGCCCGACAGTTCGGGCTTGTGCAAAACGTTACGAAGCGGATAAGTGGTTAATACACATATGGGGTGACATTGAAAGTATGGTTTTAACTTTCTATAGGCACTTATCAGTGCAAGTGCCAATTTCTCCAAGTGTGGATATCTAGTTTTTGCTTCTCCTAAGGTTCGACTTACATAATAAATAGGGAATTGCGTACCTTGCTCTTCTCGAACTAGGACACCACTTACCACAATTTTCGATACTGCCAAGTATAAGTAGAGATTTCCATCTACCTTAGGAGTGTGAAGCAGTGGCGGGCTCGATAGGTATCACTTTAATTCTTCTAACGCCTGTTGGCATTCCGGGGTCCAGGCGAAATCGTTATTCTTTTTGAGTAGAGAGAAAAATATGTGGCTTCGATCCGACGATCTCGAGATGAATCAGCCTAAAACAGCTATCCGTCCAGTCAGCCTTTGCACGACCTTTACACTGTCCACGACGGTGATGTCTTCGATGACCTTAATTTTATCGGGGTTGATCTCGATCCCCCGATTCGACACCATGAAGCCAGGGAACTTGCCCGAACCGAACCCAAACGCACATTTCTCGGGATTCAGCTTCATGTTGTATTTCCTTAGTATCTCGAACGTTTCCTGAAAATGTACCAAATGGTCCTCTGAGTGCAGGGACTTAACTAGCATGTCATCAATATACACTTCCATTGACTTACCTATTTGTTCTTCGAACATTTTATTTACTAGGAGTTGGTAGGTAGCTCCTACATTTTTTAGCCCGAAGGGCATTACATTATAACAATATGTTCCATACTTGGTGATAAATGAAGTATTTTCTTGGCCTTCCGGGTTCATTTGAATGTTGTACCCGAAATAGGCATCGAGAAAAGTGAGGATCTCATGGCCGGCGGTGGCATCGATCATGCGATTGATGTTAGGCAGTGGAAAAAAGTCTTTGGGGCATGCCTTGTTTAAATCCTTATAATCTACACACATTCTAAGTTTGTTCTCTTTTTAGGGACTACGACTACATTGTCTAACCATTCAGGATATTTTACCTCCCGAATGGACCCTATTTTGAGATGTTTAGTTACCTCGTCCTTTATGAATGTGTGATTTACCTCGGACTGGGATCTTATCTTTTGTTTCATCGGTATGAACTTAGGGTCCAAGATTAGTCAATGCGTTGTTATCTCTGGCGGGATCCCTGTCATGTCTAAGTGGGACCAAGCAAAACATTCTATGTTATCAACAAGAAATCAAATAAGCTTCTTCCTGAGTTCGGGGTTTAACCCTGTTCCTAGGTATACCTTTCGCTCGAGCAAGTACTCAATCAATATAACATGTTCCAGCTCTTTGACCGTTGATTGGGTGGCGTCGGAATCTTCAGGAACAACAAAGTTCGAGAGGTTAGAAAATCCTCCTCTTCTTCTTCTATCTCCTTCTTCCTCGATTCGGTCGAGGCTGGTGGCGGTGATTGCTATTTGGCTTCTTGTTTACCTTTGATACTCAATCTTTCCGACGTTGATAGCGTCGATATCGGTGTTACCTCATCGACCGCAAACATTTCCTTCGCAACATGCTGCTCCTCGTACACTTTTTTACACCGTCCAACGTCGAGAATTTCATCACTTGGTGGAGAGTCGAAGGGACTGCCCTCATGTTATGGATCCAAGGCCTTCCGACTAGCACATTGTACCTCAAATCTCCCTTGATTACGTGGAACTTGGTATCTTGAATGGTTCCAGCCACGTTAACCGGTAGGATTATCTCTTCTTTAGTTGTTTCACTGGCTATATTGAAGCCGTTTAAGACCCGAGTTGCGGGCACGATTTGATCATGTAAGACGAGATGCTCCATGACCCTCGATCATATGATAATTTCCGAGCTACCTGGATCCACTAAAACACGCTTAATTTGAACTTTATTTAACAAGATAAAAATTACCAGAGCGTCATTGTGGGGTTGAGAAATTCCTTCCGTTTCTTCGTCGTTGAATAATAAGGTGCCTTCTGGCACATAATCTCGGGTTCATTTTTCCCTAGTGATTGCTACATTAGTGCGTTTGAATATGGGTCCCTGCGGAATGTCGACCCCACCGACGAGCATATGAGTGATATGCTGCGGTTCCTCCTGTTCATTTTTCCTGTTGACATTCCTTTCTCTGAAATGACTCTTGGCTCGATCCTGGAGGAACTCTAGAAGATGACCCTCATTGAATAGATGGGCTACCTCCTCCTTAATTGCCTGCAATCCTCGGTTCTGTGACCATGCGTGCCATGATACTTGCACTTCAAATTGGGGTTTCTTTGGGAATGATCGATCTGTATGGGTCTGGGCCATCTAGTATCTTTGATCCTTCCGGTTGACGATATAATGCTTGATGCATCGATGCTAAAATTGTATTCTGTTAATCAGGGTGCCTCTATGGGGTCAGCATACTTGTCAAAACCACTTTTGCTCATAAGTCCCCGAGAATTCCGTCCTCGATCACTTCTTTGATCATTTCGGGCGAAATTGCATCCTCGACCATTATTTCTTCGATCTGCGGTGTATGGTTGATATCGGTCTTTGTTCGACCTTGGCCCCCAGTCGACGTCCCTCTGAATTTTAACTGCCGACCTGTTTGGATGTACTAAACCGGAAGGGGCTCCTAGTTGGTCATCCTCGACCCTGATCTTTGATTGATATCAATTGTGCACATCTGCCCAAGTTACAGCTGGATACTCGATCAAATTTTGCTTCAACTAACATGATGCTATCGAACTCTGTTCATTCAACCCTTGAGTGAAAGCTTGAACGTCCCAATCATCTGCGACCGGTAAACTCCATTTTTTCCATTTGAAATTGGGACAGGAACTCCATCATCATTTCATTATCCTTCTTTCTTACCTGGAAAAGGTCCGATTTTCTTGTCGCGACCTTTATTGCTCCGGCGTGTGCCTTTACAAAAGAATCCGCTAACATGGCAAATGATTCGATAGAATTTTGCGGTAGGTTGTGGTATCAAATCATTGCTCCCTTCGACAAGGTCTCTCCGAAATTTTTCAATAACACATATTTGATCTCATCATCTTCCAAATTGTTACCCTTGATGGCGCATGTGTAGGAGGTAACGTGTTTGTTGGGGTTGGTGGTCCCGTTGTATTTAGGTATGTTCGGCATGCGAAACTTCTTTGGAATGGGTTTCAGAGCCACACTTGGAGGAAACAACTTTTGTACAAATTTCTTCGAATCCATCCCTTTCAAGATTGGCGGTGCCCCCGATATCTTATCAACTCGGGAATTGTATGTTTTCACTTTTTAATCATTGGCTTCGATTTTCTTCTCTCCCGATTCAATTCTTTTGGTAAGCTCCTCGAACATTTTCATTATCGCAGGATCAGTCCCCGATTCATTACCATTCGACCTTTCCGATACTGGCTCGGTACAGCAAGTACTATCCGGCTTGGCCCCGTTCAGAGTTCTATGTTGATTTTGTAACTGAGAAATGACGGCTTGCTGATCCTGAAGCATTTTGAATATCACTTGGAGACTGACTCCTCCGTCTCCTCTGTCCTGTGTTCCTTGGCCACCTTACCGACCTTCTCTGCATATACTTCCTTCGAGGTTTGCGCCTAGGTCTGCATTTAAAGCAACGTGCGAACTGACATTGGATGGATTGGCAACCGGTTCTCCTCTGAGATTAGCTTGTGGAACCTCGACTCCTGGAGCAATCACATTTTCGTTTTCCTCGTGGAATCCGAGGCCATTGTCACCGTGTGTGGATGCGTTTTGTGAGTTTGACATGTTTTAACCTGAAAAGCAAAGACACTTGACAAGAACAAGTGTAAAATAATGTGTTTTACCAGAATCAGTATTATCCTTAGCCCCACGGTGGGTGGCAAACTGTTTACCCTAAAAATCGAGTAACGATTAAACTTATATTGTGATTTTAAGGATATGCGATTTAATCCAATACCAATTGATAAACAAAGAATTAAATAGATAAATAAGTCAATAAGATAAATCAAACCAGTATACGAGCAAGGTCTCGACCTCGATTCGAGACAGTTTCGAGGTAGAGCACTAATAATAGTAAAGAGTGGAACAACAATGATGAACAGTAAATGAAGTAAATAGAGTAACAGACATATATATTCTTCTCAGTGAATAATGATCCTTCATAAATGAGCTTAACTTTTGTAAATTGATTGTGTGAAAAATAGTTTGTGCACTATCAGCTTACTAACCGTAATAAGTGGAGTTAGTTATTTTGAAAATAATTGTGAATAAACTTGCAACAATGTGACACTCTTCTGACTTGATGTTGTCCCTAAATCCACAAGTACCGGCTTGATTACCCCCTAAGATAAGAAGAGGATATAGAAGCAGATTTAGTTGTAGGTAGGAGCGAGTCTATCCTGCAAAGCGGCTTCTCGCTTATCCCTATTTGAAAATGAGGAGATTCGACGTCAAGTGCAGGAATTGCTGTCAAATGGGCGGGAGAGTCTCAGTCCATGTTCAACGCCTGCTTGACTAGCTCAAAAGGAAGCAGTTGGAGCGTGTAGATGAGTTTTGAGTAAGAGTTGGGTGATTTATTTCCAATAATGCCACCATGTAAGAGTTTGATATCCCTATAATTATTGTAATTTTTGATGTCACTCTTGTTCTTATAAAATAAAATCATGATGCTTCACCTCCATTTTTTTGGACATCTTCTCCGTCCTAAAAATAACAATATATATATACAAAAAATTTATACTATAATATTTCCTTAAAAACGTATCTAGACATATATTCGTTTTTGATTCCACCAAAATTCTTCACGATTCTACTCTTTATTTATGCACTATATTTTTGGTCCAACAGCATTAAAATAGTATCGGGCCCCTAGCCATGATCCAAAGTGTAAATTGCATTAAATTGGGAAAGCAGCCATTCCAATAAGAACATGAATTCAAGTAAGTCAAACGTCCAAACTGACGACCAACCACTATAACCAAGAGAGAGAGAGAGAGAGAGGGGGAGAGAGTAAAGATAACTCAAAAGCGGCGAAGGAGAGAAAGCACCGGAGCACCCCCTTTAATATTATTATTATTATTATTTTCATTCAATTCAATTCAATTTTTGCATAATTCCAATTTGATCTTCCCAAAAAACAATGAAGGAGTATTTTCCCCGCTAATCATTCGTTGATCCTACAAATTTCAATCACGGCTCTTCTCGGATCTTTCGCTTTTATTCTAACAATTGATCATCGCCGGAAAGTGTTGACCGTTGACAATCCAAGTCTTCTGGTGGACGACAAGCACCGGATCCCTTCCCCTCACGGCGGTAGGGGTGCCTCTCCTTCTGAAGGCGGTTGCCCCTCCGATCTCCTCTTCCTCGCCGGCGGCGGTCCCCTTCTTCCTCTCTCCTAACTTTTCGTATTTGTAAAGCGCACATACGGACTTAGATATTGGTGTATATTACGAATAGCATACGCAGAAAATATTTATATTTTCGTTCATCCATCCAAGAATAATAGGACGGGATGCTGACTATTAAAAGGGTGCCGACCCTAGTTTCCAATTACCAAGAGGATGTTCCGGAAAGCAACAACGTAGTGGGTTGTGGCCGCAATTGCCTTGGAAAATGCTGCTTGCCTGGTTTGTCTTCTATTCTTTAAATTTCTCCATCTTAATAAATTGTTGTGATTATCAATTTCTTGGTGCTCAGCTCGTCTAGATTTTGCGCAACAGAAGTTGGAGGCCTTTTTCCTCAATGTTTGGCTTAAGCTACCCTGCTTCTTGTTTAATATTTTTATGTTGGTATACAAAAGATGGTAGCTTTAAGTTAGAATTGAGCAGACAATCTAAGGAAAAGGTTAGTGTTTTAGCTATTCTGCTAAATTTCGCTTTTAAAAGGGAAAAGGGCCAAATATACCCCTCTACTTTCATATAATTGTATATATTTAACCTCCGTTATACTATTAGGCCAAATTTACCCCTACCGTTATACTATCGGGCCAAATTTACCCCTACAATCAACAAACTTTTAAAAATACCCCTTGATCTGTTGTTTTTATTTGATTTAAATAAAAAGAATTTGGGAGATTTTGGATTAATTAACAAATCAAGGGGTATTTCTAAAAGTTTGCTGATTGTAGGGGTAAATTTGGCCCGATAGTATAACGGTAGGGTAAATTTGGCCCGATAGTATAACAAAGGTGAGTGTACACAATATATGAAAGTAGAGAGGTATATTTGGCCCTTTCCCCCTTTTAAAATGGTGAAGTTTTAGTCCACCATTTGTGGCTTTAGTGTTGCTTACTGCTGATATAACCTCGTGTGTATCTTAGTTGAAACTTGAAAGTATGAGCCAAAAGTATTCACTTTGCAGATTCCTTAATGCAGACTTAAGCAAATATCTTGTGTTTTCTTGGGAAGGCAAAAGTGAACTCAGTGCCTGTGATGATTTTATTTATTAGTAATAAATTATTTGGATCTTGTTCCTTAGAGGATACATTTTGGTATATTAAAAGTGTTAAAAATGCGTTTTAATTGTAGTCGCTTGTAGTTTTACGTATGTTGATTAATCTCTTTCTTGATTTCAGCTTCCAGGCTTCCTCTATATGCATTCAAGAATGATGACAATGAGCCAATTGAAAATGATATTGATACCTTGCCTGGGGAGGATTGTCAGATATCCTTTTTGAACGATTTACTGTTAGGCCTATGGGAAGAGCGAATGAGCCAGGGACTGTTTCGATATGATGTTACAACCTGTGAGACGAAAGTCATTCCTGGGAGATGTGGTTTTATTGCACAGCTGAATGAGGGGCGCCACCTAAAGAAGCGCCCGACAGAGTTTCGCATCGATCAGGTTCTTCAGCCCTTTGACAAGAACAAATTCAATTTTACCAAAGTGGGCCAGGACGAAGTGCTTTTCAGGTTTGAGCCAAGTACTGACTACAAGGCCCATTACTTTTCGGGCGTGGGAGTTGATGCTGGTATTTCACCTAGTATTGTTGCTATCAATGTAAGGAAACTGTAACTTTGGTGCTTTTCTGATAGTTATGATCAGATGCATTTTGGCTTATGAAATCTTGTTTTTCAGGTGAGCCCAATCGAGTATGGCCATGTGCTTTTGATACCTCGAGTTCTTGATTACTTACCTCAGAGAATCGATCGTGATTGTTTCACGGCTGCTCTCCATTTCGCCAGAGAACTGGCAGATCCCTTCTTTAGGGTAGGTTATAACAGTTTGGGCGCCTTCGCCACCATAAACCACCTCCACTTCCAGGTAATAGGTTAACCAAATTCCCAATTATTTGTTTAGCATGACCTAACTCTCTATATGATGTTCTGTTACTGCCGTTCATGACAGGCCTATTACTTGTCAGTGCCATTTCCAGTTGAGAAAGCACCAATGCGGAAGATACTGATAAGGAAGGGGCTGGGTGGCACTGGAGTGATTGTTTCCCAGTTATTAAATTACCCTGTACGAGGATTTGCTTTTGAGGGTGGAAACGGAAGTACATTGCGTGATTTGTCTGATGCTGTTGTCAATTCCTGCATCTCCCTTCAGAACAAGAACATCCCTTTCAACATTCTCATTGCTCAGTGTGGAAAGAAAATTTTTCTGTTTCCTCAGGTAAATAAATCTCCCATCGTTAAATTTGTGATCTGTTGATACAGCGCTTCTCTTAGATTCACCAGTACGGTCTTGGAATTTGTCTTACTCTGCCATTGGGAAGCTTTTATGTACTTGTTCGATAAAAGAAATACTTATCAGATTTTTTGAGAAATTCCAAAATATCAATTAAGATGCAACTGAAGAATTCATAGGTGAAGTTGAAAAACTAATCAGTTAATACCTGTTGATTGCAAATCAACGTGAACATATGTAGGAAGTCAATTTTAGTTGACGAATTTCTATGGGCTAGGAATTCAAAATAGGGTTAAGTCGGATTATAATATCACGGAACTATAATGACGTCTGAAGGGGTTGTACTGAGGGGATTGTTAGTGATACTTCACAGACTTGTTATGGGATTGGTGCAACCTTAATGCATGTGTGGTTCATCAACGAGTTGTGGGTTTGAAGTTTGGATGGTGGTTTGAGACTAGGATCAGGTGGAACACGGGGGTGATGGGAAGCAGCGGTGGAAGGTGCGAAGTCAACGGGTCAAATCCAAAAGTGCAAGAGAGGCAAGATAAGGTACACGCCTCATGCTGCAATGCCAATGCCTTTTAAGGACTCATTTTCTAGTGAATTAACAGAATAAATGATTTAAAATTAGGAAAAAGGTAGGAACAGAGAAAAGTAACATCAATAGAGAGGAAACGGAGCAACAAAAAGCAGAAAATGGATAGACAACATATCTGGGCACCAGCTATTGGTGTTGCCAAAGCAGCGGCTACAATTGAAAGAGAGCGACAAGAGGGAGAGAGGAGATAGATAGAGGCTTTAGATACAAGGGTTTCATAGGTAAGTTTTGCTCTTTTTTAGTGTCATATGACACTAAATGGATAGACATTGGTCTTGCTCTTTTTTAGTGTCATATGACATTATTTTTCCCATTAATTCTTAGTGTCTGTCAACAACTGCACAGAAAAGTAAGAATGTTTTTCACCAACATCATAGCGAAAATAAAAGCAATTAGTTACACTTGTAATCTTTTAGCATTAGTTGTCAATTAAGTTGTAGGGGAACTTGAAACATTTAACTTTTAGCTGGTTTTAAAACCAGAGTTTGAGTTATAGTATAATAGCAGGGGTGCATGAACACATGATTTTATGTTGAAAATAGAAATTATTGGGACTTGTGCTTTCAAATCTCTCTCTGATGGTTAAAGAAGGTTACTTCACCTTTTTCTGGGATGATTGCTTAGTGTTATGCAGAGAAGCTAGCACTTGGAGTTGTAGACCAGGAGCTCCTCGACACTCAGGTGAACCCTGCTGTGTGGGAAATTAGTGGACATATGGTGCTGAAGCGAAGAAAAGACTACAATGATGCATCAGAGGAATATGCATGGAAACTTCTTTCTGAAGTTTCATTATCGGAGGAGAGATTTGAAGAGGTGAAGGGTTATATTTCTGAAGCAGCTGATTTGCAAGAAGCGGAGGATAAAAGCATCAATCCAGAACCAGAGAAGGAAATTCCAGATTCTCCTGGTCCGCAAGTTGCCTCACATATGCCTCAAGATTGTTTGGTATTACACTGAGGAATTTGTGGCCTCCCCGCTCTTGCAGGATTTAATAAAGGTTGAAGTATCTACTTTTGTTCAATGCATATTGTTGTAGCAGTTGGAGTTGGTAATCCTTAAATAGTGTTTTTTGTACATATGCTTTGTTTTTAATGCCTGCGAGCTCTAGCCTTTGGCTGGGTTGTTTAATAAATACCACAGTACTTTTTTGTTGGTGATTGACTGTTTATATTAGCAAGTAATCTAATAACACTACTTCCCCCAGTTCTTGTAACAGCTTAATTGTGTTTCTAGATTTTAAATTATTTTCTTAGAGTAGGTTTTAAACTATGTTTCTCCAATCTCCAGTAGAGTGACACAGTGTCTTCGGAGTAATTAGTCGAAAGAAGTTGCAGTTATCATGTTGAAAATTCCCAAGGATACCCTCATCTACATCGTTGAAATGAAGTCTTCCTGGAATGGCTAGAGCCCCTTCTTCAGCTACAATACCCTTCCTTCCTTAGAACACAAAAACAATTTGAAATGGTTTTCTTTCTTTCAAGTAATTATCTTTTTTTCTATCAATATAATATTAACTGATATATAATTATTTGATGATTTGCTAAGAAATATCCTTAAAAATTTTAGTAGATCTGGTCGGTCGTTAGAAAAGAACGATAAAATGTATGTGGTAATGAATTATGTCACCCCAATGCAATCACATTTTGAAGTTTAGAAAATTCAGTTATCTACCATATCACGCATCGAAATATTCTTGTTTCCTTATCTATTTGTTTGTTTTCATCACTTCCCTGTGTTGAGAATAAGAAAGAACATAGCAAGTAGATGAATTACCTTCATTCTATACCAAACCAACTTCGAAAGTACGTTTTGTTGATTTAATATTGTTTGAACAAAAAGTTTTATGCTTTTTTGTTAAACTAATTAAATAAGAAGATAATAGACAAATTCTAGTTAAAAATAATTAACTCCAGATTTGAGACGGACAACAGGAATGTAAAAGTATAGTAGAACATAAACATCAGCCATAATCACCGTCGGGTTCTATAATATGAGCAAAAGACTAAGCATTGAATAGCATCGAATGATAACAAAATGTACATAAAGGAAAACATTCACCCAATCCCGGGCAAGGCTGATCCAAATTGTTTGATAAAGTTGATCGCTATACGAATACAAGGATCTTAGGACCTTTTTTCCTTTTGGCGGAGCGCGTAAGGTGATAGACAGTCTCCCCTCTAAAAGAGGTGTGTCCCCCTTTTTTCTAGAGCCAACCCCCCTTTTGAAGTCCTCTCTCTTACTACTTATATAGGATATTTCTCTTACCCAGCGGTCCTAAACTAGAGTACCCAAATTTTGAGAATATCCCGTGAAATATTCCACCAAAGTATCTAATTGCTAAGCTAGCCGTTTGAGCTGATTCGAGTGCTCGACCTCGATCATAGCTGCGCTACTCGCCTGTATACTACTTCCCGTACATAACTTCGACCTGATTGATTCTTGTTCATCCTTCCTTAAGTAGAATTCTTTTGATCAGATTTTGACCCATACAGTTAGTCCATCCGCCTGTCGGGGTCGTCTTTAGGGGGAGCTCGGTGGGCGAACCTCACCAGTTTGCAATTTGAGAAATTTGAGCATCTTGATCGAGGGATGAAACCTTAATGGCGAGGTAATGACGTGACGCCTCGAGAACCATATCTGACCATTACGTCAGTTTGAGATGATGTCATTTCGTCATGCGTCATTATGGCGCATGTTCCCTATACGTTACGTCATTTTCTGCGCCTTTTCTGTTTTCGAATTAATGTGGCGGCGTTTGGCTTTCCCGCTCAGGGTGCCTTTATTTTATAAATAGAGATGGGAACTTCTCATTTGGGTTGTTCCATTTCCTAATCGTTTGAAAAAACCCAAGATTTCCCTTCTCCTTCTTCAGATATTTACACCTCCATTTCTCTTCTTTTAACGTTTCCTGCCATTGTTATCCTTTTCACCTTTGCACTCCTCATCTACGTAACCAGAGAAGAAATTGCTAGTGCATCTTCTAACCTTGATAGAGCCGCTGATCCCGTTGCGTCAGAAATGGATATGTCCTCTCATGAAGAAGGGATAGCCATGGCGGAAGACGAGAATTTCCCCATTGTGGATGAGATAATTCCACGTTCGGGGAAGGCTAGGTCTGATTTCAAGAACCCTCCTGATGACGATCCCGAGCCCGTCATTTCCGAAATAGATGCTGCGACGCTTGTTCCGTTTAAGGCTAAATGGAGAGTTCCCGACCATATTGAACTCATTCCCGCTGGTGATGAAGTTGTGCAGATACATCGCCCAGGGTATTTTGCATTTTATGTGTAGTCGTTTGTCGCCAGTTACACACTTCCCCTTCCTTCCTTGGCGGATGACTTCTGCCGTTATTATGGCGTGTGCTCGGCTCAGCTCTCCCCGTATATATACAAGTTATTCCTTATGCTCATCAAGTACACGGAGTTGGACGACCGCGGGAGTTGCCTCCGTCATCTGCTTCATCTCTTCGTACCGAGTTTTCACAAGGGTACGATGATACACCTTCATCACCATGGGACCAAAGGCCTAGTGGTGAAGATGTATGATAAAACTAATCGCCGCTTTTGGGCCAACTTCTTCTTCGTGAGGACGGAGCATGTGGTGTCGATCCTAACGGGTTTCCTAAGCAATGGAACTATGCTCGTAAGTGTTTTTCCTCAATGGTTGTTTGTTGTTCCTTTTTGGTGATCTGATCGTTTTTCCTCTCTTCTTTTTTTTGGCAACCGAGAAGGACCCTCCTTCACTAGTTGCCGATATATGCGACTGGGTGAGACAGATTTTGCCTTACACGGTGGGGATTCGTGAGTGGTCTCCGTTTAATGAGAGATTTGGGTGCAGACCTTTGACCGGTGAGTTATTTCATCTTGCCCTCAATAACTTTGCCCTTCATTTCGTCCTTTCTTCCCTCATGTCTTTTGGTTTAAGCCTCTTTTGTTGGTAGGTCGGAGGGCCTCGAGGAGGGCGAGGGCTCATATTCCTGCTTTCCACCAGTCGAGTGCTTCATCAGACCTGTACCAAATGTGGCTGTAAATGAGCGTGCTCATGCTGCCGCTACTTCGCAGACTCCGGCCTCGCGTGGACTCAGCCGGCAAGATGCTGCTCCCCTGGTAGAGGATCTGGCTTCCACAGTTTTTCATTTGGTGATGAGTCATCGCACGGCGAAGACGAAGAGGCTCTGTTAAAAGGCGAAGGATAGTGATTGACGGGGTGATCGGGGATGAGGGGCCTTCGAGAAATGAACCCTAGTTAGCTGCGTCCGAACCGGGCGGCGGTAATGATTTGGGTGTGGAGACCATGCCCCTTTCGGGCGTGGAGGTGGATTCTTTGGAAGAAGGGCAGAGTTCAAAGGCGGCTGCGGCCATTCTGAGGGATGATCCATCGACTTCACAGCGGGCAGAGGTTCACTCTTCGGCCAGTGAGAGGGCGAAGGGAGTGGTTATAGACGATTATGGGTCCGACTCTGATGTGATCCTGAGGATGTGAGAATGTTTGAGGAAGGGAACACAATAGTCGAGGTGAGAACGGATAGCTCTTCTCGCTTGATCGAAATTCCTTCAGACTGTGATTTGTTGGAGGATACAGTGAGCTTGGTTCCCTCCTTCGCCCTTCTTTGCTCTGCTGCCGAATAGGGCCCTTCAGGAGCTCAAAGATACCGACCTGTCACGAGGCATAGCCGGGATGGTTTGAGGGTGAGTTCTTTACTATTTTCTTCGTTTCGCGCCTTCCGCTTTTGTTGATTTCTGACCCTTTCTTTTTTCTTCTCTTTTATCTCTTCAGACTTTTATCTTGGAGATTGAGAGCACCCGTTTTCCAGAAAATGGTTTCGAAGTACCACCGGTATCGTGACAAGTGCCGCAAGATGCATGCACGGCTCAGAGCAAGCGACAATTTCCAATCCCTTATAGAGGAGTTGGACCGGAAGGACGAGGACCTGGTGCGATCTATTGGTAAATGCAGCAAACTTGAAGGGTTGCTTAGGGCCAAAGAAGAAGAGCTCGAGGTGGGCAAGGGGGTCGTGGCTGAGTGTGTCGATCTTCAGGCGAAAGTGGTGGCCCTACGGGCAGAGCTTGAGCAAAGCACAATTAGAGTCGCTGGCCTGAGTGTCGAGTTGGCGGAGAAGGTAACTGAGTTGGAAGGGACTGAGGGGGCCCGGGTAGCGGCTTTGGCGAGGGCAGCGGCATTGGAGGACTCTATTCGCGTCCTCATATTTGAACGTGCAACCGAAGTGGAAACGGCTGCACTAAGGGAGGCACGACTTGATGATCAAATTGGTGGGCTTGAGAGAGATGTCTCGAGCCTGGATGACCAAGTTGTTGCTCTTGAGACTGAGAAGGCACGATTGTTGGCTCAGACTCCCTCTCATGCCTCTGCCTCTCTTGATGTTCCTCGCCATTTATACGAGATGTGGATCCATGATGAGGCTCAGCAGGATATATACAGGGGCTTGACGACGGAGGGGAATGTTCCTGAAGCCGCTTTCGAAGATGCTCGTGCTAAAGCACATGAAGCCTAGCTTTCCTGCGGCTATGACCCTGCGACACCAGAGACCGGTGAAGTTGAAGACGGGCTTGCGTTCAATGATGAATATGCTGATGGAGTAGGTGACGGTGGAGGTGACACTGCTGGGCCATGCGGGGAAGTAGTGACGGCGTGGGTGGAGATGAAGTAGCGTGAAGCTTTTGCACTTAGTTTTTTTTTGTTTTTGTTCTTCTCTTTGTCTTTTCTTTTTATGGGGGTGCCCTTTTAGCCCTTTTTAAGATATTTATTTTCATTAGAATGGAACAACTGATTTCTTTTCGTTGTATGTCTTTGGCCCTTCTCATTTTTTGGAATGTTTTTCTTTGTAAGAGTCCCTGACTCTTAGTTGGTTCGAACGCGGTCGAATGTTGCTAATTCGAACGAGGTCGAACGTTAATTTTTTTCGAACGAGGTCGAATACCTGTCGAGTTGAGCGAGGCCGAATGTTTGACTTTTTAAGTGGTTCGAACAAGGCCGAATGTTAACTGTCTCGAGCGGGGTCGGATTTTAGTCGATTCGAGCGAGGTCGAATGCCCTTTATTTGATGATGGTCGGGGGCCACATGGGCATGAATTCGAACAAGGTCGAATGTAACCCGTAGTTAATTCGAGTGAGGTCGAATTTAACTTGTTCAATTGATGATGGCCGGGGGACGCATGTGCGTGAATTCGAATGAGGTCGAATTTAACCCGTAGTGAATCCGAGCGAAGCCGAATTTAACTCGTTTAATTGATGATGGTCGGGGGTTGCATGGGCGTGAATTCGAACGAGGTCGAAAGTAACCCATGGTTAATTCGAGCGAGATCGAATTTAACTCGTAATTAATTCGAGCGAGTTCGAAATTAACTCGTTCAATTGACGCAGTGTCGCTTTGGCGAAAATGCGGGCGAGCTTCATGCACTTATGCTTTGCCTGCATATATTGGAGAGATTTGCATGTTTCTTGGGTTGGCAATCCAGTCCCAGTCTATATGGTCTCTTGGTGTCTTCAAATTTTTTTCTATGATGTGAAGTGTCTAGTTATTGGAGGATTTCGCTTGCCCGTTTCCTGCTGGGCGATATGGCGTGGAGAGTATTCTTGTGGTACGCTACTTCTCGGAGGATTCGACGAGCTCTTTCTTGATGAGTTGGGGTTCGTTGTCGCAACTAATCTTTTTTTATATGACGGTAGTTGTTCCTTGTTCGCGTATCTGGGAGAATGCTGCCGCTTCTATCCCACTCAGAAAAATAGTAAGTTAAAACCAAATGAAATCATTCGTTACCTCGACTTGATTGGTTGATGAGTGGAGGGGAGCGACCACGTTCCCTTCCCCGGTTATGATTTTAGTGGCCGCTACCAGTTTGGTAAGGTCGTCTGCTTCGGCATTCTGTGCTCGAGGGATTTGGTGGAGCTGGCATTCATTGAAATTAGGTAACAACTTGTAGATCTCGGCCTGGTATTTTTGCAGTCTTTGTTCCTTGATTTGGAAAGTCCCTGCGACTTGATTGACAACGAGCAGAGATTCGCACCATAGGATGACTCGTTCTGCTCCGTACTCGTGTGCTAGCTTCAAATCCAATCTCGACGTGCTCAACTTTGTTGTTAGTCAAATCTGGGAATCTTATGGACTGGAAAATTACTTCGCTTGTTGGGATCTCGAGTTCGAGTCCCAGTCCAATCTCGACGCGTTTGTGATTCAATCCGATCTGATCCCGGGTGCACAAAACCAAAGGATACATAAGCCATACCATAAACATAAAAGCAAGATGAGTTTATCATTTCAAAGAGTTACACAACGGACTATCATCCCTCTCTAAGAGTGAGAGCATCATATATATGATATAAATTGATGTCTAGCATTAAAATGACAACAAAATTGTGGATGTGCTTAGTACGTAATGGCCATAATCCTACTCTGACAATTTACACTCATGACATACCAAAGCCACTACTACAGCAAAACGTAGTTTTCATATTGATAACAGACATAATTTTAATCAGCTATTTTTACAAAATCTTCACAAGTCACGACCTCATTCCATTAGCATAAACAACATGCCCTCCAACATCACACAACAACAATATAATCCATTAAGAACTCGTAGAACATCTTGTACATATATGCAAAGATCTAATCTTGATTGGTCTGACTATTTCAAGAGCTTGCCTACGAATTTCTTAAGTTTACATTTGTAACGAAAGGATGACGCCATAATGAATAGAAAGTGGAACTAGAATTGAATTTAGATTTATAGGAAACTAAAATTTTAACTAGAAAGTCCTCTCAGACGACGCCAAATTGTTTGACCAAAAAGTTTTATGCCTTTTTGTTAAACTAATTAAATAAGAATATAATGGGCAAATTCTAGTTAAAAATAATTAACTCTGGATCTGAGATGGACAACAGGAATGTAAAAGTATAGTAGAACATAAATATCAGTCATAATCACGGTTGGGTTCTATAGTATGAGAAAAAGACTAAGCATTGAATAACATCGAATAACAACAAAATGTACATAAAGGAAAACATTCACCCAATTCCGAGCAAGGCGGATCCAAATTGTTTGATAAAGTTAATCAATAGATGAATACAAGGATCTTAGGACCCTTTTCCTTTTAGCGGAGAGCGTAAGGTGATAGACTGTCTCCCCTCTAAAAGGGGCGTGTCCCTCTTTTTTCTAGAGCCAGCCCCTTTTGAAGTCCTCTCTCTTACTACTTATATAGGACATTTCTCTTACCCAGTGGTCCTAAACCAGAGTACCTAAGTTTTGAGAATATCCTGTGGAATATTCCACCAAAGTATCTAATTTCTAAGCTAGTCGTTTGAGCCGATCCGAGTGCTCGACCTCGACCGTAGCTGCACTACTCGCATGTATACTACTTCCCGTACATAACTTCGACTTGATTGACTCTTGGTCGTCCTTCCTTAAGTAGAATTCTTTTAATCAGATTTGGACTCATGCAAATATCAATTTAAGTAATCAACATAGTTAAGTTGGTAATTATTAAGAAGGTAAAATGTCCAAATTTACCGTTATATTATTCGAAATTGTTCAAATTTACTTTCTATTATACTTTTGGCCATTCATATCTTTATCATTATAGATTCGCCTCGATTTGCTCTTGCCGTTAAAGAAATTCCATCATTAAATGAGTGACCGACTCCAATTGTCCAAATTCATCTACTTTTGATTATGGTCCAAATTTAGATTGACACTCTAAAATGTTACCTTTTCCCTTTTTAAGAAACAAGTGACTAAAACTAGATCACGAGCGCCCTCAAAATTCATGTCCAACTATTGAACATGATCTCTTATATAGGAAGTGTTAACAAGATAAGAGGCTAACTGTAGTTAGTTGGCTTAGTTAGTGTTAATTGTAGTTAGTTAACTAAGAGTAGTTAGTTAGTTAATGACAGTTGTATTCAACTAACTTAAGTTACAACACTGAATATAACTAATAAGCTGTCACACCTCTTTTTACCCCCTCAAAAGATGTGTGTGTATGGATTGCGGGTTAAAAGGTTTTTCTAATTAAAGTGACAAATTTGAGTAGGGATTATTTTATTTACAGAGTCGCCACTTGGAATTGATTTCTCGGTGTTCCAAGTCACCTTTTATTTGAATGCCTAGTCAAAGGAAGGTTTGACTCTATTTTTATCGGTCTGCGAAAACAAAGTTCGGGTAAGGAATTCTGTTGATCGGGAAGAAGGTGTGAGGCATTTCCCAATACCTAAAGTTTGCCTAGTGCTTGGTTATTAAAAGGATCTAAGTTGTTTTTGCCATTACTAGAAAAATTGACTTTTAATTAGCTATAAAAAACTTCCAAATATACATACACTTTTAACTATGGAACATTACTTGCTAAACAACATATGAATTTAAAATCATTTATTATACAAAACTAAACTAGATCTAAATAAATTAGAAGCAAGAACATAAAAAGTACTTTGACAAAGAAAACAATAGTTTGTATAATAATTTTGTATATATTTAAAATATACGTATAATAAATTTTTAAATACATAAAATATATGGTTTGTATACATATAATATCAAAAGTTGGGCGGTTTATTACTAGTTTACAATATTTAAGCAAACCCCAAAAAAATAAAAGAAATTTTCAACTCATTACACAAATTTGTTGTTTCTAAAAAAAAGATTAGTTCTACTCCAAATAATTAAAAAAAGAAAAGAAAAAAAAGAGAGAAGTATGATGGATTAAAACATAAGAAGCACGACTTGAAACATGAGCAAAAATGATCCCAAGTATAATAGCATATAATTAATTACAACCACCATAATTGAAATTGAGAGAAATATTAAAATCATCATTATCATTTACCAATAAAATAAAGAGAAACACTCTTAGAAGATAGAAGTCTATCTAGCGTGAAATTAGCTAAACGACAATATGATTTTCGCTGGGAACGGGGTGATGATATGCCGGTTTAATGGATAGAGTGACTGGAATGCAAATACATTATGGCCAAAATTATAAATTAAGATAATCTGCTAAGGTTGTGTGAAAAATTTTAAATTATTGCCTAGTTATGTTTTTTCCCTCTTTGAATTAAGAGGGACACACTAGTAAAATCACTATGTGTATTTCTATCTTCATCTTTCTTTGGCAACAGAAAGAAAACTATGTTAAATCAAAAGGCTAGATCTAACTACTAAAATTATAACCCATCTAAATGCAAATGACTTTGCACTAATCATTCAAATTTCATAACTTACAGTATATTAATCACGAATAGAATAAAGACTTATAGCCGAAGCGTACTCATGGCTCAAGTAAGTTATGAGGAAATTTTATCAAGCTATTAGAGTGAAATTCAAGCATCATGTTTTTCAATAGAACTCAAAGAGATTACATTACAAAACTAAGAAGAATACCTAGATTGTAGATTCAAAGCAAAGTCGGCAATGGTGAACTCAAAGTTGCACAAAACTTTGGAAAACTCGACTATAGTAAATCAACAACAAGCAGCCATCGGACATCCAACAACGGAAAATCCAAAACACTTGAACCCAGAAACTCTTTAAGAGAAAAGATTTGAAAATAATCCCAGAAAAAGAACCTAAAGGCACTTCTAAATTACGGAAAAATAATTGCTGAAATTTCCCTTTTAATTGCCTTTCTTCCTCCTCCCCTCTTTTGAAAAACAAAGAACTCTCTTATAGTAGTAGAAGGCTATAAAGTTAGGTTGAAGTTAACTAAAATTCTATCCAAAGAGAGGGAAAAGGACAGTCCTTTCTACCAAATCTGCAGCCAAACGAGAGAGTAGATGTACTCACAACATGCTCCAAACAGTAAAAGCAACCAAATATGTACTCTACAATCATAATTCACCCTTTACCTTTTTCCAAAATAATATCCAACTGCTCCAACTAATTCAAATATGTGTAGAACAATAATTCCAGCATTTAATTATCCAAAAAGTAAACCATATCAATGCAGTCAATTTAAAGACAACAAACCGATGATTAAATGAAAATACATATTAACAATGAAATAACTAACGAAATAAACTAAGAAACGACGTAATTAGGATCGAGTTAAGAACGACATATGAATGACAATAAAACATAATCCCAAACAAAAAATCCAAGAAAGTAGGAAAATCGAGAACGGGACAGTGGATTAGGATTTTACCACACGAGAGGATTCGATACACGAGCAATATGGAGGTGTCGGGGATATCGAGCAACAGTTGTCCGACCTTGAAACACCCATTTCATTCCGGAAAATGCTGAAACAAAGGAACTCCATCATTATGCCGGAAGGAAAAGAGGATTCTTGGGCCGAAAGAAACAAGGACGGAGACGTGGTGGTGGCAGAGCCGATGAGTAGCGGTGGTCACGACAGTTGGAGGTAGCTGGTCGGAATTCCAGTCGCCGGGGTTTGGGGTGAAGAACAAGGGGAAATGGTAGGTGTCGTGGAGCCTTTTCCACTNCAATGTTTGCTAGATTCGTGGAGATTGGTGAGGTTTTGGGAGATTTGAGTTGAAGATATGGAAAGAGGAGGAAGAGAGGAGAAGATGGTGAAAAAAAATGGGGTGGTTTGGACGCCGGTGGATGGCGGCGGGCGGTGGCGGCTCACAGAGAGGGTGAGAGAGAGGAGAGAGTGAAGAGAGAGGGGTTTAGGGTTTGTATTAAGGAAAAATGGCCAAAATTATGATCTTAGAAGGCTTTTATATGCCAAGTGAAACTAAATCTAGGCCATTGGATCAAGAATAAGGAAGGGCTCAGATTGAGTCTTGGTTTCACTTGATGAAATGACGTAGTGTCATCATGAAACTATGTCGCTTTAAACCAAGGCTTGGCCAAATCTCAATTGGACTGGGTATGGACGAATTGGGCTCAGGTTTTGGGCCAATTTGGCTCAATTTTAATTAAAAATACAATAGCCCAAACTCTTAACCCCCTAATTATTTTATTTAGTCCTAAAGGAAGCATACAAGTAAAAGAAAAATCTTTTTGGTGTATATAATTTATAGATACAAAACTAAAATATAAAAATAAAAGGTAAAAAATATTTTTTGGTATTTTTAATAAAGGAATGCAAATAAAAATACACAAACAAATAAAATCATCCAAATACTAGTATTAAAAGCATGCAAAAATTAGGTATTCACAGCTGCCCCTCTTTGCTCGAGAACATGAAGAGTTTTCGTGAAAAGAAAAGTGAATCCATGACTAATTTTTGCTCACACATCACTACAATGAAGCATTTTGAAAAAGGTGACCGAACCTTGCTTCCGAGGTTGCCTACATATCCTTGGCTATAAAGGAATCAGGTCAGTGTAGTTTTGGAAAACTTGGTAGCTGGGACTACCAGACACTGGAGTTAAGACTGTTGTTGTCGCTGTTGTTGCTGTTACTGTTTCTTGCTGCTTACATCAAAAGAAGAAGAGAACTACATGTTGATGCAAGCTAAGAGTTGCAAAATTCCTATCTATGTGTCTTCTGGAGTCAAATCTTGATTTTTGACTTGTTCGCTTGTGTCGTCTTAGATTGGATCTTGATGCTCTTTGAAGAAAAGATTATGACTCAATCTCGATCGCTTGCTTTCTGGATCAGAATTTGAGAAGATGAATCTTGAGAAGCCGGGTTGCTGACACATTGTCAATGCTAACTCCAACCATCTTGTGGTCAAAAGACTTCTTTTTCTGATGAGACACTGAAACCACAAGTTTTAACTATCTCCTGTGCTCTACAGCGGGGCCTGAAAAGACATCAAAGACGAACAAACGAACAAAAATTTTCCTGCCCCAGTTTGGACTAAGAAAATTTTGTGAGTTATCAGAGAAAGTTGTAAACTATCTAATTTATTGGAAGGCACACAGAAACAGTAGAATAAACTAGCTAAAAGAGATAAAATTTTGTAATGAGGGATTTTGTACCCTACGTTACCAAGAGGCTTGGCAACCAGGGGTTGGAACCCTGTATTACTGAAAGGGAATGTAAACAGGGGTCGGAACCCTGTACTACTGGAAAGAAAACGTAACCAGGGTTTGGCACCCTATATTACTGGAGAGGAATGTAACCAGGGGTTGGTGCCCTGTATTACTGGAAATGGATGTGACCAGGGGTTGGCACCCTGTATCACTGAAGAAGAATGTAACTAGGGGTTGGTACCCTGTATTACTGGAAAAGAGTGTAACCAGGAGTTGGTACCCTGTATTACCAGGAAATGGATGTAACCAGGGGTTGACACCCTGTATTACTGGAGATGACTGTAACCATGGGTTGACACCCTGTATTACTGGAGAGGAAATGTAACCAGGGGCTGGTACCCTGTATTACTGGAAGAAATGTAACCAGGGGTTGGTACCCTGTGTTACTGAAGCGTTGAATTCCTATAGGCGAAATGGTTCTACCTGGGTTAAGCTATGTAAAATGACCTGAGCGAAGAATACTTCTACCCGGAACTATGAGCTGGATCCCCCAGGTGAAATGGTTCTACCTGGGTTAATCTACGTAAAACAACCTGAGCAAAGAGTACTTCTACCCGGAACTATGAGCTGGATTCCCCTAGGTGAAATGGTTCTACACGGGTTAAGCTACGTAAAACACCCTGAGCGAAGAGTACTTCTACTCAGAACTATGAGCTAGATTCCCCTAGGCGGAATGGTTCTACTTGAGTTAAGCTACTAAACTAGGAGGTATGAATAGTAGTGATAAGGAGCTTATGTTTGGTGGCATTCGTCCTTTAAGAACCGCCATTCTGCACTGCTTTTGTTCCTGCTTCAAACAAAGAAAAATTTATGAGTTTTCAAAGTGGTGGGTCGTTTGTGGCCTTGATGCCCTATTGTGGTTTGACTTCACGGCCTCTCTGCAGCTGAAGAACTGATCCTATTAGTATGGTACTGAGATGCTCGGCTGATCTGTATTATTTTCTGGAGACCTTGGCTTTCCAATGTTGCCCCCAACTGTTTCATACCCAGACGTCCTTAGTATTGCGACCTTTGTCTCCGAGACAATGCAATTTTCTTTAAAAATCAAACTCAATCGTCTTGTACATAGTACCGGTTTGTGTCTGCAGTGCTTATCAACTTTTCTCATGAAGAGGTCTTGCTTAGGCAACCTTTTCAGTTTCTTTGAGACACTTTGTTCACCTTGTCAAATGAGATCACAGACGGACTCGTGCCTTCGTCAATGCCTTATATGCCCCAAATTTTGCTCGATATTATGGGGAAACTGTAGCCAGTTTTGCAGCCATTTGTTTGCTTCGCTTTTGACGAAAGATTAGACCGAAAGGGACTCAAAGAAAATTATGGGTAAAAATAGAAGAATACGTGAAGGTGCAAAAGAACTGTGCTTTAAACAAAAGGCGTCCCTTTCGGGGAAAGGAATAGGGAGACTTATTTGGAAGTATGTGCCGACTTCAATGAATCATGACATGCATTTTGGACTGGACGCCAGATCCGTCTGAGCTGTCTAATTATCAAAATCTGTCGCAAAGGTTCATCTTGAAACCGTCTTGGTTGTGCTCATGCCGGAGTACGAAGAATCTCATTTGGCTAGTAGCGCCCTTTGCGGGTTTTCGCCAACTGGCCTCTCTCATTTATCTACTCACCGTCGCCTTATGGTGCCCATTTGAGTTTTCACCAATAAGACTCTCTCATTTCTCTGCTCACTGTCGCCTTACAGTGCCCATACGGGTTTTCACCAATAAGACTCTCTCGTTTCTTCTCTTCTTTTTATTTTTTTTATTTTTTTATTTTTTATTATTATTATTATTATTTTTTGTTTTAACAATACGACACGCGGAAGGTTGCCCATGGCATGGTGACTTCAAATATTCCCAAAGATCGATCAAAAGTTCTTAACAGGGAGAATGCGAAAAGAACCTTGAACTGAATTACAATTTTTTGGAACCGCTTTGGAATATTGGGAATATGGATTTGTTGTTGTGATGAGACCAAACCCAGGGTAAGGATGCCTACGTATCTTTTTGGAATCAGGTAGGACGTAGTTCAGTGACTTAGAAGATTCGTTGTTTGGATTCTTTCCTTTTCTTCCTTTTTTTTTGTTGCAAGTACATAGGTTCCAAAAAGCGGAAAACAAAGAAGACAAATACAGCTCAAAATGGTTAACAAGAGGGTGACACCTATTTGGAACAACTAGCAATGGTAGCCTTCGTCATCTCAATTCTGAGAAAATCATGCGTGAAAGTTCCACAGTGGGTATATATCAGACATAATATCTTATGACTGCATCTGCATTAATAGTCATGCCTGGTACCCTTCATGCTTCATCTACCAGGTGCAAGGCCCCTTTTGGTAACACTTTCTTGATTATGTAGGGCCCTTGCCAGTTTGGGGCGAACTTTCCTTTAGCTTCTACTTGGTGTGGAAGAATGCGTTTCAGAACGGGTTGGCCCACCTCGAAGTGCCTTGGACGCACTTTCTTGTTGTAAGCGCGTGCCAATCTTTGCTGGTATAACTGGCCAAAGCACACTGCCGCTAGCCGTTTTTCATTAATCAACATTAGTTGTTCCAATCGGGTCTTTACCCATTCTGTATCTTCAATCTCAGACTCTGCAATGACTCGGAGAGATAGAATTTCGACTTCGGCCTGTATTACAGCTTCCGTTCCAAATACCAACAGATAGGGAGTTGCTCCAACGGATGTGCGAGCAGTTGTGCGATATCCTAAAAGAGCAAAAGGCAACTTTTCATGCCATCGTCTGGAACTTTGGATCATCTTCCTAAGAATCTTCTTGATGTTCTTGTTCGCTGCTTCAACGGCTCCATTGGCTTTTGGCCGGTAAGGGGTAGAATGGCGATGCATAATTTTGAATTGCTCGCATACCTCCTTCATCAAATTACTATTTAGATTGGCTGCATTGTCAGTGATAATGGTCTTCGGGATACCAANTTGGTGAAGTAATCAATTGCAACCAAAATGAATCTATGCCCATTTGAAGCCTTTGACTCGATTGGTCCAATAACATCCATTCCCCAACCAACGAAGGGCCAAGGAGAAGACATGGGATGCAACTCCAAAGGTGGCGAGTGAATCAGGTCACCATGAATCTGGCATTGGTGACACTTGCGAACAAAACTGAAGCAATCTCGCTCCATGGTAAGCCAATAATACCCTGCCCGCAGAATCTTCTTCGCCAAAACATATCCATTCATGTGAGGTCCACATACCCCTGAATGCACATCACTCATGATCCGCTCAGCTTCTGTGGCATCTATGCATCTTAACAAGTTCAAATCTGGGGTCCTTTTGTACAAAATTTCCCATTCAGGAAGAAACCGCCAGCGAGCTGCCTTATAGTTCTTTTTTGATCTGCCTTGGCATGCTCTGGGTATTCCCTTATTTTCAGGAATCGTTTTATGTCATGATACCACGGTTCATCATCTGGTTCTATGTCAGTATTATTGCAATAACCGCGTTGATTCCAAACTTGGATTTCCAATGGATCAATATGAGTGTTTCCTGGATAAGGGATCATCGAGGCTAAGGTAGCCAAGGCATCGGCTAGTTCGTTATGAAACCTGGGAATGTACCTGAACTCAATGGATTTGAATCTTTTGCTCAGGGTTTGCACACATTGTCTGTATGGAATAAGCTAGATGTCTCGAGTCTCCCATTCGCATTGGGCTTGACGGATAAGCAAATCAGAATCTCCCATAACCAATAGTTCATGCACATCCAGATCGAGGGCCATTTTCAGACCCATGATACAAGCTTCGTATTTTGCCGTATTATTGGTACAAAAGAAACGGAGACGGGCCGTTGCAGGGTAATGTTGTTCGATAGGCTAGATGAGGATTGCCCCGATCCCAACTCATTTCATATTGACAGCCCTATCAAAATACATTTTCCATACATGGGTGGTGTCCGGAACTACTTTCTCTATTGAGTTGACTTCTTCGTCTGGGAAGTATGTGCTCAGTGTCTTGTAATCATCATCAACTGGATTCTCTGCCAAATGATCTGCCAAAGCTTGTGCTTTCATTGCGGTGCGAGTGACATAGACAATGTCGAACTCTGTGAGCAGAATCTGCCATTTTGCGAGCCTACCAGTGGGCATCGGCTTTTGAAAGATATACTTCAAAGGATCCATTCTGTATATGAGGTAAGTGGTGTAGGCTAGGAGATAATGCCTCAACTTATGAGCAACCCAAGTAAGCACAACACGTCCTTTCTAAAAGGGTGTACTTAACCTCATAATTGGTGAACTTCTTGCTTAAATAATAGACTGCCTATTCTTTTTTGCCTGTTGCATCATGTTGCCCCAGAACGCATCCAAAGGAATTATCCATCACCGATAGATATAAAAACAAAGGCCTACTAGGTTCAGGTGGGACCAGTGCAGGGGGACAGATAGTCTTTGATCCTATCAAAAGCTTTTTGGCAATCGTCCGTCCACTTGATAGCAACATCCTTTTTCAGCAGCTTAAATATAGGCTCGTACGTGGCTGTGAGCTGAGCAATGAACCTACTGATGTAGTTCAACCTCCCGAGCAAACTCATGACTTCCTTTTTATTCTTCGGGGGTGGAAAATCTCGCATGGACTTTGTCTTAGATGGATCCAATTTGATGCCTCTCCAACTGATTATGAAACCGAGGAGCTTCCCAGATGGAACCCCAAATGCACACTTGGCTGGATTAAGCTTAAGGTCGTACCTTCGAAGCCGTTCGAAGAACTTTCTCAAATCGCGCACGTGATCAGCTTGTGTCTTTGATTTTATGATGACATCATCGACATATACTTCTATCTCTTTGTGCATCATGTCGTGGAAAATGGTGGTCATGGCCCTTATATAAGTTGCCCCTGCACTCTTCAAACCGAATGGCATGACCCTATAACAGTAAGTACCCCATGGAGTGGTGAAAACAGTCTTTTCTGCATCATCCTCATCCATTAGAATCTGGTGGTACCCCGCATAGCAATCCACGAACGATTGTATCTCATGCTTTACGCAATTATATACAAGGATGTGGATGTTTGGCAAAGGAAAATTATCCTTCGGACTTGCCTTGTTCAGGTCCCTGTAGTCAACACAGACTCTAGTTTTTCCATCCTTCTTTGGAACGGGCACAAAATTTTCCGCCCAGGTGGTGTATCGGACAGCTCTGACTACGTTGGCGCTCAACTTCTTCATTATTTCCTCTTTGATTTTGTCGCTCATGTCCGTTTTAAATTTTCCTTGCTTTTGTTGGATTGGTGGAAAATCAGGATACGTGGGAAGCTTATGAACCACTAGATCAGCACTTAAACCCGGCATATCATCATATGACCAAGCAAACACATCTCTGTATTCAAATAAGAGTTGAATCAAGGAATCTCTGGTTTTTTGTTCAGTGTGAATGCTTATCTTTGTTTCTCTAACTTCTTCGTGACCCCCGATATTAATGGACTCAGTTTCATTGAGGTTGGGCTTAGGCTTATTTTCAAATTGTTCCAACTCTCTTGTTATTTCCTCAACAACCTCATCTTCGTCATATTCAACCTCTTGATGCATTATTTCGAAGTTAGAAAGCTTTTTGAAATCGGGGCGTGAATTGCGCATGCATGTCATGTTATTAAATCCGACATTAACGAAACTGGAATGGAAACAAAATGACTGAATTAGAGAATGGAAAAGATACAAAATTTTAATACGAAACTGAACTGCATTTCATTGAATTCGAAAGGATAGAAGGGTTAACATCAAAACAAAACAATCATACTGAGATGTTTGGATTACAACCCTGAAGCAACCCATAATACAAAAGGAAACTGCAAAAGCAAACTACCAAGACTCCTTCCTTGTGGGGAGAGGAGTTACTTCCCCATTGTTGAGCATGGTATCTGGCCAATTAGTTGCACATCGGCACGACTAGTGCCTTCACCTGCCTGGATCATATTCACTTCAGAAAACATCTGGCTGAATCCATGGAAAATTTCATCAATGTTTGCCTGCGCCGAGGAATGTTGACCTTCTTGGAGTCGCGGCTTGACCAAAGTATCGAAAATGTGAGGGATAGGTTGTTGCAGGACCCATCCGTGCTTTTTGCGGTGTTTGGCTTTGTCTTCGTCTGCTTGTGTCGGCCTAAAGCCTAAACCAAAATTTCCCTGGTTACTGAATGGAGAAATGNATGTGGCGGAAAGACGAGGATGCAGAATGGGCCTTCCTTCCTCAACATGGTCCACAACAACCACTTCAAAAGCCTGATAGACAATGGATTTGTACCCTTCCTTGGCCTCAATACAGGGGATTAACGGGTCTTTATAAACGGACGAATCGTCTTCCCCATGAACAATAATTTCTTGCCTGTTATGTTCGAATGTAAGCATCTGATGCAAATTGGATGGCACAGCTCGAGCCGTATGGATCCATGGCCTTCCAAGAAAAAAGTTATAAGAAGTGTCCATGTCCACTACTTGGAAGACAATTTCGAAGTCAACCGGCCCAATCATCAAGGTGAGGTTGATCTCCCCAATGGTATCTCTCGCCGAGCCATCAAAAGCGCGGATACGGAAATTGCTGGGTCGGATTCTATCTGTATTGGTCTTCATGCTTTGCAAGGTGGAGAGAGGGCATACATCTACGCTCGAGCCTCCATCAACCATGACTCGTTTCACGTAGTGCCCCTCACATTTAACAGTCAAGTACAAAGCCTTGTTGTGCTCGGCTCCTTCTTCGGGGAGTTCATCATCAGTAAAGGTGATTCTGTTCACCTCAAAAAATCTGTTAGCCATCTTCTCTAACTGATTCACTGTGGTCTTCTCTGAGACATGTGCCTCGTTCAGGATCTTGCTTAACACACGAGCATGCTCTTTTGAATTTATGAGCAGAGATAGTAGAGAAATTTGTGCAGGACTTTTTCTCAGCTGGTCAATGATTGAGTAATCCTGAACTTTCATCTTCTTCAAAAACTCTTCTGCCTCTCCTTTAGTGACTGGTTTCTTTATTGGCAATTAGCTTTCCCTGATTTGCTTGGCCTTCCTCAACTCTTATGGAGAGTAGCACCTTCCCGATCGAGTCAAACCCCCAGTTTCCCCCACTTCTTCTATGATATCCTTGCCTTTGTAAGTCATCACAGTTTTGTTGTAGTTCCAAGGAATGATCTTCGTGTTTGTCACAGGGGGTTGCACGACAGGTTTGATTATGATTGGCTCAGTTGTACCCTTCGTACCACCCTGGTTCTGCCTTGTGATGGGGTGGCCTCCAAGGACATATAACCGTGGGCATGGAACATTGGAGCGAACCTCCAACCTCGATATTTTTGGACCAAATAAAGTTGCCTTCTCTGAGCTCTGGGCGCCTTTCACAATCAATGGCACATCTCGGCTTGGACTTACTTTTAGACCCATTCCTTCTTGAATTTCTCCTGATGTCATTTATACTCGACCAGCCGGCTTGTATTCTTGTTCTCGGCTAATCATTCCCACAAAGTTAACATCATTGTATACTGGCAAGGGGTTCTTGGTCACGTTAGGAGGGTCCTCGTCATTTGTCACCACAATCAGTTTTTCAGCAATTAGTCTTTCTATGGCTCTTTTCGGAGTCCAGCAGTCATCAGTGATATGCCCTGGGGCCCCTTAATGATATTCACATCTAGCATTTGCTTGAAATCCATGTGAACCAGGATGCATATGGTAGGGAGAGATGGGCCCAATCACGCCTATTTGCTTCAGCTTCTGGAATAAACTATAGTATGATTCAGCCAATGGGGTGAATTTTTCTGCCGGCCTTTGCTCTCGACCATAATCCTGCCTGGGACAAGCATTGTAGGGTACCCGAAAATTTTGCTGCTGAGGTCGGGGGATCCTTGGAGCTGGTGCCCGTACTTGCTGATTGGGAGGCCGAGCATATGACTGAGCATTGAACACTGAGTACTGTGGTGGGACCACAGAGTATTGAGGATTTGGCGGAGGATAATAATGTCGAGGGTAGCTGGATTGCCCCTGCTGAACTTGCACATAAGGGTGCGGTGCCCCCCTTTAAAATTTCCTGGATCCCGAAGTCATTATGGACCCCTCATCTCTCTTCTTTTTATTTGCGAAACTTCCCGGCCCATTTTGGATAGCTTGAGTAGTGGATTTGAGAGCAGCTTGACTTACAATTCTGCCAGTCTTGAGGCCATTTTCGACCATTTCCCCTATCGCGGACATCATGTTCTGAAAGTAATCAGGCTCTTGGGCATCCAAAAAAACAGCGATCAACTCATGTTAACCATGGGTGGCTTGACTCTAGCCGCTTGCTCCCTCCACTTGATTGCATACTCCCTAAAGCTTTCAGTCGGCTTCTTCTTCATATTATACAGGGAATTGCGATCTGGTGCAATATCTATGTTGTACTGGAATTTTTTGATGAAGGCCTAGGCCATGTCGTCCCAGACATGCCAGTGAGAGATATCTTGGTCGATGAACCATTATGAGGCTACCCCCGCAAGACTTTCCCCAAAATAAGCCATCATCAATTCTTCTTTTCCATCTGCACCCCTCAGCTGGTTGCAGTACCTTTTCAAGTGGGCGATGGGGTCGCCGTGTCCATCATACCTCTAAAATTTTGGGGTCTTGAACCCTGGCGGAAAATGAATGTGAGGGAACATGCATAGATCACTGAAAGATACACTTTTGTGACCGCCTAGTCCTTGCATGTTCTTTACGTTTTGTTCAAGACTTTTCATCTTCCTGGCCATCTCATCTGGCTCAACTGTCTGGGCAGGCGTTTCATTTTCCACCGGGGACTCGTACTGAGAAGTCTGATCGTATGGAGTCGAGACCCTGAAAGCCACATTTGGAGAGTAATATTTTCCATCATAAGCATGAGATGGTGGCTCGTTGTTAATCCTCGTCACAGGTGGTGGTGGCGGGACAGTATATACCGGTGCGCCAGACACGACAAGAGGGGCGTTCCTGACTGGTGCGGCTGGAGGTCGCACATTAGAGGTACCAGGGGCGACATGGATGTTGTAGTTTGGCACATACCCGGGTGGTAGAATGTGATCACTTGCTGCACGGAGCGGTGGTTGAGTAGCCAGGGGTACGGTAGAAGTTCCTTCTGAGGGACCCTGAGGTGGAGGCTGACCGGAGACCCAAGCTTGATATACATCCGACAGTTGTTGTTTTAATCTTCTCACTTCCTCCGACTCTTGCTCAACTGACTGGCCATGGGGGTCGCCACTGACCAACTCGATTTCATCATTATTAGCCATTGGTACCTTTCCTTTAGATCTGGTGAAGTAATGATGTGTTGCTAGTTTCACCACAAACCAACCACCTTTAAGCTTACTGACTTAAATAGCAAAAAACGTGTTAGGGTTAAGCATTTTACACATATGAATCACACGTAATATGCCATGTTCCTAACATTGTCACAATTTCTAACATGCTTTTGGAAGGCTTCGTGTTTTATCCCGGCTTATGAGGCTGCTGCTTATTAGTGCTCTCAAATTTTTCTTTTTCTCTTCTTTTTTTTTTCTTCTCTTTCTCATTTTTTCGCTTTTCTTTTCACTTGCCTATTTTTGTTCCCTCATTTTAGAGTTATTGAAATATTTTGATCGAACCTTTTAGGGGTTGCCTACGTATCATGTCGCCGCATGAATCAGATCATTACGTAGTTCAGGGACACGACCCTCTTTTTCTTTTTTCCTTTTTTTTTTTAATTATTTTTTTTATTTTTTAATACAAAACAAGCATTTTTGGTTCCTTTTTTTTGAATTTTTCCCAAAACAAAATCTTTTTCATTGATTTTCATTTTTTGATACAAGACTCAATAACAAGAATTACATAAAGACAACTGTTTAAACACGACCAGACTTGACTCAAACAGACTTTTTAAGACGAAGGACAAAATAACAAGACTCAAAACAACAAAAGACCCTTACATACTCAAAAACCACAAAGGAACAGTCAAAATGATCTGCCAGCTAAATGAAGATCCAAAATTCTTCAAGAGAATCCACAAGAATTATTGTATTCATGGAGCTTATTCCAGCGGTTGACCCCCAACCTCGCGGTATATCTTCTCTAAATCTGCAGATATGTGACGAGAGACGTTCAATGATACTTCAGCAAATCGTTCGGGCGTCATTCCCTGACAACTCCTGCAAGCTCGGGACGTATATGTGGCTACCTCGAGGATCTTTCCCTTAATGTGTTCCTGAGCCAAGTGAAACTCTTGATTTTGTTGACCACGGGTCTCAGCTAGATCCAGTGCGTCGTGCTCGCACTCCAAGGCGATGTCTCTTTGGCGCTGAATTTCCAGTGACTCCCCCTCCAACCGATTGATCATACTTTGGTAGTGATGTATTTCTATTTCAAACTTCGTGATCTGGCGCTCCTTGCTTGACTCAACTCCCCCTATCTGATCCCTCAGACCTTGTATTAATGGAGCAAAACCTCTGCGCTCATGATCACGGACCACCTTGAACTGAGCTTCTCTTTCTTCCTGTTGTTGAGCGATAGTGATCACTTTTTTTTGCCTAATTTGAGCTTTGAGTGCTCGCCTCTCTTGTGCCCACTTAGCTTTCTCTTTCTCAAAAGCATCATATAGCAAATCCCTGTCTACTTTAACGATGCTGAGTTCTTCTTGCAGTGCTCCGAAGGCAGGTTCATAATCTCTTTTCATCTGTTCCATAGCTAGCCCAACTCTGTTTTGAATCTCAGCCTCCCACTCTGCGGTGCTCTTCACGACTGTCCCTGGTCTATCTGCGGGAGCATCTTGATTATAAAACCACTCAAGGTAAGAAGGATTCAGCTCACCCCGTTCTCTATCTGCCACCATGGTGCCACGCTCGAGTATCTTAGTGCCATTCCAAACACGTTGAGCATAATCTTCACGAATGGGATCCTCTGATGTTGCTTCCCAAATAAAGTTTTCCATAGCCTCTACCGGGAGCACTATCTGCTTGTGACCCAACTGACCTAGAACTCTCATGGGAGCATATGGCTGATAACCCCCAAAGCCCCATCAATATCAAAAATGGATGGCAAAATGACTTATAGATGACATATTATGCAGTGAACCAAGGATAGTTCCATGTAATCTAATCATCTGTTAAGGAGTGGATATACTCCCTCCAATCTTGGACACTTTCTGGAAAACTGCGAACCTCACACTCACTTTTTAATCTTGCATTATACTGGCGAACATGATTACACCAACAAGTACGGTGGTCTACCTGATAAGGACGACGGAAAATATGATCCATGAACAACATCTGGAGCAGGAGGTTGCAACCTTCGAAGAAACCTTTTCCTTCCCAGCACCTGGTCGAGGCGCGAAAGATATCTGCTAACACCATAGGAATAATGGAGGAATCTTTTCTTTTCATCATGGTTGTGACTACCCCAGATAACCGAATGTTGATCTTCCGATACTCTCTTGGGAAGACCATGCACCCCAAGAAAGCTACAATGAATGCTTTCCGTCCGTGTTCTCGCCATATGTGTTGGTTCTGTTTGTTAACCAGCTTCGTCCCATACTCTGAAAATCCCCCTTCGTGTCCGTACCCGTCATACAAGAAATCTAGGCGGACCTGCCCCTGGGCCACATGTGCTATCTCGGTGTGGTTGATCCACATCTGCTCAAGGAACTTGGTAGCAGTGACATCCCTGGGAGCTAAAATTCCTTTTATTCGACTCTTGTTTCCCAGATCTGTATACTCCACGAATTCTTCCAAGGTAGGAGTCATTTCAAACCCATTAAGACGAAACACATTGTTCTTCGGGTCCCAGAAATAAACCAAAGCCTCAATGAGTTCTCGTTTAGGCTCGATCTCCATGATGTTTACCAAGTTTTTCAAATAATCCTTGATCTTTCCTTGCTCAAACCCATCCATGTTGTTCCACCATCTCTTCAATAACCTAGGCACTTTGTCGACAATCTTAAATGGCGAGTGATCTTCATCTCTCGGCCTTTTGTCAGGTCTTCCATTAACTGAATCCATATCGTACCTAGATGATAAAAATATGGGGTCAAGTCCTAATCTAAACTCAAAGAAATGACACTAAGTAGACCTTTAGAATAGACAAACTTCTTATGGGGGAAAAGCTAAAAAAAAAACGGTCGGACAAGGACAAAAATGATAAAAAGTGAGGGGAATGAGATGGTTATTTTTATGAAGACGGCTTTTTGGCACCCCTAAGAAAAGTATTAATGTTGTCTTGGTAAAAATATACTGACTCATGGATAAACAAATAAAATTTATTTTTTACGAAAAACACCCATTTCATACCCCTTTTTTTAAAAAAAAAATACTATAAGGTTGACCTGGCAAAAATGGCCAAAACAAAGGACGACACGATAAAAACGAAATAACTATTTTTTACGAAAATAAACCTTAGAAACTTCCGAGAAAGGTTTAAAGGTTGTCCCGGAAAAATGGTAAAAAATAAAGACGAAATGGTAAAAGGTGTTAAAACGAGCACAATAACCATATTGTACGGACATAACCCTTCGGCACTCCCGAGGAAGATTCTAAAGCTATTTCGACAAAAATAGTTTTACATTGGGGCAAAAATGGAAAAATATCAGCTATATTTACAAAAGAGCTATTAATAATTTTGAGGTTGTATTAAAAAATATGATCTCATACAAAAGCAATGAAAAAGACAAAAAACAACAAAACTATCGATTTTATAAAAAAAGAAACTGAAAAATATTCCGGACACACTGATTTCGAAAACTCTTACAAAAATGGGGTTGAACCCAATGAAGGTTGCTTTCGTACCCCACTGGAATTGTGAGAATCGAACCTGCGTAGTTCGGACCAAAACTTGACATTGTTTTTTCTTATATATTTGTTTTAATTTTTTTTTGTATATTTAGTAAACACAAATCATTTGTACAAAACTAGGGGAATGATTCGTTTTTTTTTCATATTCCGCTCAACTAATTTCTAAAGCCGGTCAACAAATGCAAGCAAGCCTTCCAAATGATGCAACAAGTAGCATGGTGGTCTCAATATGGATACCTGTCTTATACGGACTCGGCCCCTGTGCCGAGTTTCGCTAAGTTAAATGCTCATGATGCAACAAAACGATCCTACTAGGGATGACAGACATGTGGCTTGTTTTTCTAGGTTTAAAAATCCTAAAGGATGAGGTGTATCTGGACTAGCCATAAAACGAGCGGACAACTCGAGTTGGGAAGGGTTAGCGTACCGGGAGCAATACTTCTCCGGCTTAACTACTGGACCCTCCCCGTTCTTAAATATGGGTGACTAATAATCCTTCACCGGGAGCCCAGGCCCACCAGCTTTATCTCAAAAAGAATGGGGCGCGTATCCGCGATTCCCGAGGTTGTATTCAGAAGACTCAGAGGGGTACACAAGAAGACAATTTATATGTACAGTTCAAAAATGAATCACAATATTTACAAAATTAAAAAAAAGCCAAATAAAAAGTCAATATGTACAAGCTCGAATTCTGGTTGTCCCCAGCAGAGTCGCCAGAGCTGTCACACCCCTTTTCACCCCCTCAAAAGATGTGTGTGTTATGGATTGCGGGTTAAAGGGTTTTTCCAATTAAAGTGACAAATTTGAGTAGGGATTATTTTATTTACAGAGTCGCCACTTGAAATTGATTTCTCGGTGTTCCAAGTCACCTTTTATTTGAATCCCTAGTCAAAGGAAGGTTTGACTCTATTTTTATCGGTCTGCGAAAACAAAGTTCGGTAAGGAATTTTGTTGACCGGAAAGAAGGTATGAGGCATTTTCCAAGTCCCGTGATTCTAGCACGGTCGCTTTATTTGACTACATTTGGCTTTAAATTAATTTTAAATAAACTGTGTTTCATTTGATTTTATGTCTGCTTTTATTGTTGATGACTTCATTAACCTCAAACCAGGACGAGTATCCCCGACCCTATCTTACACTAACCAAGACGAGTATCCCCGACCTTAGCTCGTGTGTCGCACCTATAAGTGGAGCCTAACCCAAATTAATTAAATAAAACTTTTATTTATTTGAAAGAATTGGAACAAGACGAGTCCTCTCGATCTTGATAATTTATTTATGTCTTTATTCCGAAGCGAGTCTTCCCGACATCGGTCAAGACAAAATTATTTATCTTAGTTAAAGACAAATTACTATAGGGGTCAAATTATGCAAAAAAAGTTGTTCATCTTTATCGTAAAAGAAAATGCCTATTTGCAATTTAATGATGGTAAGAGAATGTATAAAACTTAGTTAATATTGAACCTACTTACAATCTTATTCTTATTGTTGTTGTTATTAATTAAATGATAAACTAATATAAAACTAGAAATTTTAAAAGAATTATTTTTTTTAATACCTAAAGTTTGCCTAGTGCTTGTTTATTAAAAGGATCTAAGTTACTTTTGCCATTACTAGAAAAATTGACTTTTAATTAGCTATAAAAAAACTTCCAAATATACATACACTTTTAACTATGGAACATTACTTGCTAAACAACATATGAATTTAAAATCATTTATTATACAAAACTAAAACATAAAAAGTACTTTGACAAAGAAAACAGTAGTTTGTATAATAATTTTGTATATATTTAAAATATACGTATAATAATTTTTTACATACATAAAATATATGGTTTATATACATATAATATCAAAAGTTGGGCGATTTATTACTAGTTTACAATATTTTGGCAAACCCAAAAAAAACAAAAGAAATTTTCAACTCATTGCACAAATTTATTGTTTCTTAAAAAACGATTAGTTCTACTCCAAATAATTAAAAAAAAGAAAAAGAGAGAGAAGTATGATGGATTAAAGCATAAGAAGCACGACTTGAAACATGATCAAAAATGATCCCAAGTATAATAGCATATAATTAATTACAACCACCATAATTGAAATTGAGAGAAATATTAAAATCATCATTATCATTTACCAATAAAATAAAGAGAAACACTCCTAGAAGATAGAAGTTTATCTAGCGTGAAACTAGCTAAACGACAATATGATTTTCGCTGGGAATGGGGTGATGATATGCCGGTTTAATGGATAGAGTGGCTAGAATGCAAATACATGATGGCCAAAATTTTAAATTAAGATAATCTGCTAAGGTTGTGTGAAAAATTTTAAATTATTGCCTAGGTATGTTTTTGACTTTTTTCCCTCTTTGAATTAAGAGAGACACACTAGTAAAATCACTATGTGTATTTCTATCTTCATCTTTCTTTGGCAACAGAAAGAAAACTATGTTAAATCAAAAGGCTAGATCTAACTACTAAAATTATAACCCATCTAAATGCAAATGACTTTGCACTAATCATTCAAATTTCATAACTTACAGTATATTAATCACAAATAGAATAAAGACTTATAGCCGAAGCGTACTCATGGCTCAAGCAAGTTATGAGGAAATTGTATCAAGCTATTAGAGTGAACTTCAAGCATCATGTTTTTCAATAGAACTCAAAGAGATTACATTACAAAGCTAAGAAGAATACCTAGATTGTAGATTCAAAGAAAAGTCGGCAATGATGAACTCAAAGTTGCACAAAACTTTGGAAAACTCGACTATAGTAAATCAACAACAAGCAACCATCGGACATCCAACAACGAAAAACCCAAAACACTTGAACCCAAAAACTCTTTAAGAGAAAAGATTTGAAAATAATCCCAGAAAAAGAACCTAAAGGCACTTCTAAATTACTTCCAAGAGGAAAAATAATTGCTGAAATTTCCCTTTTAATTGCCTTTCTTCCTCCTCCCCTCTTTTGAAAAATAAAGAACTCTCTTATAGTAGTAGAAGGCTCTAAAGTTAGGTTGAAGTTAACAAAAATTCTGTCCAAAGAGAGGGGAAAGGATAGTCCTTTCTACCAAATCTGCAGCCAAACAAGAGAGTAGATGTACTCACAACATGCTCCAAACAGTAAAAGCAACCAAATATGTACTCTACAATCATAATTCACCCTTTACCTTTTTCCAAAATAATATCCAACTGCTCCAACTAATTCAAATCTGTGTAGAACAATAATTCCAGCATTTAATTATCCAAAAAGTAAACCATATCAATGCAGTCAATTTAAAGACAACAAACCGATGATTAAATAAAAATACATATTAACAATGAAATAACTAACGAAATAAACTAAGAAACGACGTAATTAGGATCGAGTTGAGAACGACAGATGAATGAAAATAAAACATAATCCCAAACAAAAAATCCAAGAAAGTAGGAAAATCGAGAACGGGACAGTGGATTAGGATTTTACCACACGAGGGTATTCAATACACGAGCAATACGGAGGTGCCGGGGACATCGAGCAACAGTTGTCCGACCTTGAAACACCCATTCCGGCAAATGCTGAAACAAAGGAATTCCATCATTATGCCGGAAGGAAAAGAGGGTTCTTGGGCTGAAAGAAACAAGGATAGAGACGTAGTGGTGGCAGAGCCGACGGGCAGCGGTGGTCGCGGCAGTTGGAGGTCGCTGGTCGGAATTCCAGTCGCCGGGGTTTGGGGTGAAGAACAAGGGGAAAGGGTAGGTGTCGTGGAGCCTTTTCCACTGATGCATGTGTGGTATGGTGGAGGTGGCCGGAACTTCACGAATTTGAGAAAAAAAGGGGCGGCTAGAGTTCCAATGTTTGCAAGATTCGTGGAGATTGGTGAGGTTTTGGGAGATTTGAGTTGAAGATATGGAAAGAGGAGGAAGAGAGGAGAAGATGGTGGAAAAAAATGGGGTGGTTTGGACACCGGTGGACGGCGGCGGGCAGTGGCGGCTCACAGAGAGGGTGAGAGAGAGAAAGGAGTGAAGAGAGAGGGGTTTAGGGTTTGTATTAAGGAAAAATGGCCAAAAATCTGATCTTAGAAGGCTTTTATATGCCAAGTGAAACTAAATCTAGGCCATTGGATCAAGAATAAGGAAGCGCTCAGATTGAGTCTTGGTTTCACTTGATGAAACGACGTAGTTTCATCATGAAACTACGCCGTTTTGAACCAAGGCTTGGCCAACCCTCAATTGGAGTGGGTATGGACGAATTGGGCTCAGGTTTTGGGCCAATTTGGCTCAATTTTAATTAAAAATACAATAGCCCAAACTCTTAACCCCCTAATTATTTTATTAGTCCTAAAGGAAGCATACAAGTAAAATAAAAATCTTTTTGGTGTATATAATTTATAGATACAAAATTAAAATATACAAATAAAAGGTAAAAAATATTTTTTTGGTATTTTTAATAAAGGAATGCAAATAAAAATGCACAAACAAATAAAATCATCTGAATACTAGTATTAAAAGCATGCAAAAATTAGGTATTCAGACAATCAGTTAGTTATCATGTACTCTGTATTCATTCTATTACAAAAAACGGTTTCTTCTCCAGTGATGTTTCTTCGTATCTTCTTCTTCTCTCTTCTCCATTGAAGCTTAATCAATAGAATTTATCATGGTATCAGAGCGAGCGAATTGATCCGAGCTTACTTTGAGCTTGCTTCCAGCATTTTCTAGCATTTTTTGCCTAATTGCTTTTATGTCGCCATTATAGGTGAAACTCATCCTTGAGCAGCTAGGATTTTTTTGCTACAATTCAGAATTGTCTCTACGTTTTCAAGTTCATTTCAATGGCAATTGAAACTACAGACGACGCTACTGATGCTACACACACAAGAGGAGGCATTGATACGAGACTAAATTGCATGGTTTAACATGTGATATACCTTACATTTGATGCGCATTAATGATAAAATTACACTTGTTATGTGCTTAATGGAGTTTATTTCATGTGTAGGTCAATTGGAGATGGAAACGGAGCTAAAGGGATGCAAATACGTCGAAAATACGCAAAAGGAGACGCCCGGGCGATAGCCGGGCGTTTGCCCCCTAAAGCCTGGCACCCCCTGGCGTTAGGGGGGCGTTAGGGCCCTAACGCTAGGCCCTCCCTGGTGTTAGGGGGGCGTTAGAGCCCAAACGCCCGGGGTCTCCAGTTTCGCCCAAGTCCGAGTTTTGACGAGTTAAATGTTTCCCGGTTGAAATAGAAGTCTCCTACACGGTTAGGGTTCACCCTAAACCTATAAATAGACTCCTAAAACACAATTACAGGGGGATTTTCGTGAATCAAAGTAGAGAAGGAGAAAATTCCATTGAAGTGCAAGAACATCGATTTCTACATCTAGTATTTCTTACTTTATATTTCAATTATGCAATTTCTTGTAGTTTTGTTTCTTCTAGACATGAGTAGCTAAGTTTTTAATCTAGGGTTTTGGTAGAACCCGTTGGGGATGAATTTCTT
>ML410048.1:0-44461 GCA_005239525.1 Nicotiana knightiana | reverse complement strand
TTGCCTAATTGCTTTTGAGTCGCCATTATTGGTGAAACTCATCCTTGAGCAGCTAGGATTTTTTTTTTTGTTACAATTCAGAATTGTCTCTAAGTTTTCAAGTTCATTTCAATAGCAATTGAAACTACAGACGACGCTACTGATGCTACACATGCAAGAGGAGGCATCGGGATGATTCTAGTTGTAGATCAACATCATCCTCTATTTCTTCAACCTTGCGATACTCCAGGTAGCTCGCTAATTTCGATTAAACTCACAGGACCTGAGAACTATGCTTTATGGAGTAGTTCTATGCGAGTTAGCCTACTAGGAAAGAGCAAATTAGGTTTTGTTGATGGTAGGTACTCGAAGGATAAATTTGATCCATCCTTTCATCAACTGTGAGAGAAGTGTAATGCTATAGTCCTTTCGTGGATAATGAATTCAGCTAGCAATGAATTACTAAGTGGTATGGTGTATGTTACAAGTGCTCAGAAGGTCTGGTTAGATCTTAGGGAAACTTTTGATAAAGTTAATGGATCGCGAATCCTATATCCTCATAGATAAATAGGCACTTTAACCCAGGGTATTTCCTAAGTTTCAGTGTATTTCTCAAAACTAAAGGAACTGTGGGTAGAGTTTGATGCACTAATGCCCTGCCCTGGTTGTGGTTGTGAAGAATCTAAGAAATATGTTGAACATTTTGAATCTCAAAGACTGTTGCAGTTTCTAATGGGTCTAAATGAATCATATGCTCAGTCTAGCAATCAGATTATGATGATGTCCTCAACTCCTTCAATTAATAAGGTCTATGCTATGATAGTGTCTGGGGAAAGTAGGAGATTACTGACTCCTCCTACACATATTCCTGAGATAAATAAAGGAGTAGCCTTGTTTAGTAACAATGAAGGCTATAGGGGTACTAGTTCACATGGCTCTGGTAATGGTGTCATGTATAACAACAAGGGAGGATCATCTAGTTCAGGAACAGGTTATAGAAACAAGAAGAATATCCTTTACTGTGACTATTGTCACTTCAAAGGGCATACCAGAGATACTTGCTACAAATTGGTGGGATATCCAGCAGATTTCAAATCTAAGAAGAAGATTCCCTCTGTCAATTATGCTAAGGACAATCATTCTAATAGTGATGTCAACTCTGCTTCTATGGGTGAAATTACTGGTTTAATGGCTAACATGGCTAGAAATGCAGCACCTAGCCAAGTTCACAATCAGAATGTTCAAGCAGGACTAACAGGACTGGCAGGGATTCCACAGTTTACTCAGGAGCAGTACACTCAAATTCTGCAGATGCTTGGCAAAGGCAGTGAGATTGGTAGTTCATCTGAGAATGCAGGTATAGCAAATGCAGCCATGACTACCAGTGAAGACCTAATTAAGTGGATAGTGGATTCCGGAGCATCAAATCACATGGTTAATGACAAACAAATCTTAACGGAGAATAGTGAGTGTGATAAGTCTAAAGAGTGCAGAGTTCATTTGCCTACTGGAGAGACAGTCACTGTTAATCACATAGGCTCTACTTATCTTTTTCCTGGTCAAAAGATAACTAATGTGCTGCACATACCTGGATTCAAATACAATCTCCTATCTGTATCAAAGTTAACAAAAGAACTAAAGTATGTAGCCATGTTCTTTCCTGATTTCTTCATTTTTTAGGATCTCTTCAGTGGCCAAGTGAAGGTGATTGGTAGAGAAGACAGTGGCCTCTATGTGTTCAACCACAGTAGCAAACTTCAGGTGAATTCTGTTGTAATATCTAGCAAACTTCAGATGGATTCTACTGAAGTACTTCAGGTGGATCGCAAACTTCAGGTGGATTCTGCTGTAATACCTAGCAAACTTCATGTGGAATCTGCTGAAGTACTTCAGGTGGATTCTGCTGAAGTACCTAGCAAACTTCAGGTGGAATCTGCTGAAGTACTTCAGGTGGATCGCAAACTTCAGGTGGATTCTGCTGAAGTACCTGTGTCTCAGGGTAAAGGTGTCTTAAATTCTGTTGCTGCAAATACAATAACTGGCAGTAGACTGAGTGTAGATCTTTGGCACAAAAGACTAGGGCATGTTCCACTTACTACTTTGAGGAAGATGAAAGTTTTTCAATCTGTAATGCATGATTCATCTAAAAGTCATTGTACTGTATGTCCACTAGCTAAACAATCAAGACTGTCATTTCTTTCAAGTAATACTGTCTCTACTACTTGCTTTCACACTATTCATGGTGATGTATGGGGACCTTACAGAGTTCCTACTCATGATGGTAGAAGGTATTTTCTAACCTTAGTTGATGATCATTCCAGATATACTTGGATCTTTTAACTTCTTTTGAAGTGTGAAGTAGTTGTAGTAATGAGAAACTTTTTACTCATGGTCCAGAATGTTTTTTCTGGTTCTGTGAAAGTGCTTAGGTCTGACAATGGTTGTGAATTCTTTAATTCACAAATGACAGTATTACTGCAGTCTTTTGGAATCATTCATCAAAGTTCTTGTGTCTACACTCCTCAGCAAAATGGAGTTGCTGAAAGGAGACACAGATATATCTTGGACACTGCAAGAGCCTTGAGGTTCCAAGCCTCAGATCCTCTAAGGTTCTGGGGAGAATGTGCTATGGCTGTTGTTTATGTGATCAACAGACTGCCTACACCTACTTTTCAAGGCAAGTGTCCCTATGAAGTGTTGCATGGTCAGTTGCCCTCACTACATCATTTGCGAGTGTTTGGTTGTTTGGGATATGTTACTGATCTCAAAGGGGGGGACAAATTCTCACCAAGAGCTGTCCCAGCCATATTTCTTGGTTACTCTTTGACCCAGAAGGGGTACAAGATGTATGTTATTCACTCAAAGAGTTTTCAAGTCACGAGAGAGGTAGTGTTCAAAGAAGATGTCTTTCTTTTCAACTATCTTCCCACTACTATCTCATCTCTGTTCCCAGTCCTTGACCTTAGCACTATACCTGCTTCTACTTCTTCTTCTATATCATCCACCTCAATTAGTGTTGAATCTACCGAGCCAGTTTTAGACAGTGGCATATCCGACATAGTTGATCAACCTTCACTGCTCCTCTCATCAGGCTCAGTAGAATTTGTCGAAATAGCTGATGATTCTAACAGTTTTATGCCTTCTACAGTCCCTGAGCCCTGTAGAAAATCCACCAGAACTAGTAGACCTCCTGTCTGGCTTAAAGACTATGTCACTCAGCAGCAAGGTAATGCTACCTGTTGTTATCCTATGTCAAACTACTTGTCCTATGATCATGTATCCCAGTCCTTTGGTGCTGCACTTACAGCTTTTTTATCTGTTGAAGATCCTCATTCTTATGTTGAGGCAATAAAACATCCACACTGGATGGATACTATGCAATCAGAGATTGCAGCCTTAGATGATAATCATACATGGAGCATTGTTGATCTTCCTTCTGGGAAAGTGCCTATAGGTTGTCGATGGGTGTATAAGGTGAAGTACACTGCTTCAGGAGCTGTGGAAAGATATAAGGCTAGGCTAGTGGCTAAAGGGTACAGTCAACAGGAGGGGCTTGACTACACAGAAACTTTCTCTCCTGTGGCCAAGATGGTCACAGTGAGATCTGGCATTGCCCTTGCAGCAGCCAAGCGCTGGCCCATCTTTCAAATGGATGTCCATAATGCCTTTCTACAAGGCGATCTTCTAGAGGAAGTCTACATGGAGATTCCTCAGGGGTTTGCAAGCCAGGGAGGGACTTCTAAGGTTTGCAAACTTCACAAGTCTTTATATGGCCTGAAGCAAGCTCCTAGGCAATGGAACAAGAAACTAACTGATGCACTAATGGGTCTTGGCTTCACTCAAAGCCACTATGACTACTCTCTCTTCACCAAAAGGGAGCAGGCTGCACTGACAGTAGTCTTGGTGTATGTAGATGATCTACTAGTGACAGTTACCTGCTCTGATCTGATTATTAAAACAAGGAATGACCTCAAGCTCCTGTTCAAAATAAAGGATTTGGGAGAGCTGAAATTCTTTCTTGGAATAGAGTTTGCTAGGTCTAAAAAAGGCATAGTAATGAGCCAAAGGAAGTATGCTTTGAAACGTATATCTGAAATGGGACTTGGAGGATCCAAACCAGCTGGTACTCCACTAGAGTTCAATGTGAAACTAACCTCTGTAGAGTATGATTCTTTTATCAAAGGTGACTCAATATCAGATACAACAAGAGAGGACAGTCTACTAGAAGATCCATGTCAATATCAAAGACTCATAGGAAGGTTGCCGTATCTTACTATGACTAGAGTTGATATTGCCTATGATGTGCAAGTGCTCAGCCAATTTATGCACAAGGCAAAACAGTCACACCTTGAAGCTGCTCACAGAGTTGTAAGATACATCAAGGCAACACCTAGTCTAGGTCTGCTAATGCCCTCAGACAGCTCAGGCACACTTACAGCTTATTGTGACTCAGACTGGGGAGGTTACTTACAAACTAGAAGGTCTGTTACAGGATATGTAGTAAAATTTGGAGATGCTACTATATCCTGGAAGTCGAAGAAACAGGATACAGTAGCCAGAAGTTCAGCAGAGGCAGAATTCAGAAGCATGGCTTCCACAGTTGCTGAACTAACTTGGATGACAGGCTTATAAAAAGAGCTGGGAGTTGACATCAACTGGCCTATTTCGTTATACTACGACAGTAAAGCTGCTATCCAGATTGCAGCTAATCCTATCTTCCATGAGCAAACAAAGCATATAGATATTGACTGTCACTTTGTGAGAGAAAAAATTGTTCAGGGAATGATCAAGAATTTTCATGTTTCTACTAAGGAGCAACTTGCAGATTTATTAACTAAGAGTCTTGGAAAGTTGCAGCATGACTATCTACTGTCCAAGCTGGGGTTGAAAGACATATTTCAACCATCAGCTTGAGGGAGGGTGTTAACAAGATATGAGGCTAACTGTAGTTAGCTGACTTAGTTAGTGTTAACTGTAGTTAGTTAACTAAGAGTAGTTAGTTAGTTAATGACAGTTGTATTCAACTAACTTAAGTTACAACACTGTATATAACTAACAAGCAGTTAGTTATCATGTACTCTGTATTCATTCTATGAGAAAAAACGGTTTCTTCTCCAGTGATGCTTCTTCGTATCTTCTTCTTCTCTCTTCTCCATTGAAACTTAATCACTAGAAGTTATCAGGAAGAAGTCCCAAAGAGTAGAGGAAATTCAGTTTGTTGCTACCTTCTGTGGTTGATATTATCTAAACATTACATCAGAGACCATACCGTTTGAAAAAAGCTCGTTAAGTCTTACTTCTTCCGGTCCACTTAAGTGATTTTTTGGTTTTTTTTTTGGCGCACAATATTTAACTTTTTCTTTTCAAAGTTGCCTTTGGAGTAAAGAGTCTAGAAGTAGTTTGTTATATTTTCAATGAACATATTAAGTTTAATATGATCAATTTTTTTACTCTTTCCAGTTCACAATAAGTGACTGGATACTGATTGTGGACCAAAAAAAAAAAATGATCACTTATTGTGAATCAGAGAAAGTATTAATTAATACTAAAAGTGAATTTCTTTATATATGTGAAAGAATAAAAAAAGAAAAAAGACAAGTAGAAGAGAGGGAATAACCTTCAACGTGTCAAACTTTGTGACGGCAGAAAGGGTAACAGAAATAATGATAATGTTAGTTCGGGTTCATAAGATAACTGGCTTCCCCACTCAATGCAGTTTGACCACAAAAAAGTAAATTAGAGAAAAAGAATACTACTACAAAAAAGAAACTTTTTATGCTTCAGTTCATGCTACAGGAAACACATGTTACTCAAAAATCAGCGGCTATTCAATGCCACAGGATATTCAAAACGCCTAACAAGATTTGGACCAGCACGAATTCAAAAGTCATAATCACCATGTATTGTGGGAAAATATTTTTCCACTACCAAAATCTTCACCCATTAAACTGAATTATACATAAAACAATAAGAGTACTATCGTACTAAACAATTTGTTTTTGTGTTTAGGGTATCTAACCACAATAAAAAACAAACTAAATTTAAATATAGATTGGTACTTTTAAAAAATTCCATAGTTAATTTTCTCTGAAAACGGTCTAAAAATGACAAAAAGTGTTAAACAGGCAGAAGTAGTAATATTAAATGTTAGCCGCCTTCAATAAATGAAAAACGGCGTTTCAGAGGAAAACCGATAGTGATACATACTAGTAATAGCAATAAGAAGACCACAAGCGCGTTGCCCTATTAACACGATTACGATTCCGTGTGGTTTTTGGCACTACTCAATAACTTTGCATTATTCGTAAGCCACAAATTTCTTCAGCAGCACTCCAAAGTATCAACCAATTACAATAAAGCAATAAAAAGTTAAAAACCAATCAAGAGGAGATGAGCAAATAAGTGAAATGGATTGCGCGTGACTCAATAGTAAAAGCCACAAGTACACAATAGAAAGTAAGAAATTTAATTTTTTACTAAGTATTATTCTTTCCTTTTTTGAATTATAGTAATGAAATTGGATCTTAACAGACAATATTCCTAATAGTCCAATATTATAGAAGATTTTGCTGCTTCCAAATTTCTCGAGATCTAACTACAGTTAGAGTTGATTTACAGCAAAAACACATAATAGAAATCTGTCAAACAAGAGCAACAGAAGCAGGCATGAGTATCTACAAAGTTCCGAAATCGGTTCCAATTAAAAAGCCTACCGTTTGATTTATAATCTGAAAAGTCAAGTCCTACTCATCATCTTCTTAAACTCCTCGAAGTTAACACATCCATCGCCGTCAACGTCGACGGAGCTGATCATACGCCGGCAATCCTTGAGCGAGCACTTCTCTCCTAAGCTTTTCATTACAGAATGCAACTCAGCCGCCGTGATCTTGCCGTTTTTGTCCTTATCGTACAAGTCAAAAGCCTCCCGAAGCTCCTTGCTATCATCACCGTCCGTTCCTCCTCCAGGACAGTGAAAAGCCGCGAACTCTTTCAAGTCAATAAAACCATCGCCATCAGTGTCAACTTCCAACATTATTCGCTTTACTTCATCCGGCGATGTTTTACTGCCGAGGGCATTCAGTATCGCGCCAAGCTCCGATAGAGAGATTTTTCCGTCGCCATTGGCGTCGAACTTCCTGAACACCTTCGCGACTTCGTCCATCTCCGCCGCTGAAACTGCCGGCTCTTTGGAATCGCTCGGAGTTTTGGCCATTGCGGAGTAGGAAAGGGAAGGCGAAGAGATTTTTTCAGTTGCGAGTTAGTTGCTGAGAATATATATGGGAGGATCACGCGGTTTAACGCGCAAGAGTGGGATATAATTGTCTGTCACGCGGAATTTCGCGTGAAGTCCAGGCCGCTTTTAGTTGGTGAGGCATGATCCAGTACGAACGCTCCCATTTTTTCCTAACATTAAATGGAGGACTTATAAATATAATGGAGTAGTAATAAATTTCAAGTTTTTTCTTTTTAATTCCTACTTTAAGAGAAAAAAATAAAAATATGAAGTTGAAATATCTTACTCCATGACTTTTGGTGTCGGAAGAATGTCAAATGTTGAAAACTAATTTAAAGTTGGAGTAAAAAATCTAAATTTTTTAATTTGATATTTTTAGTTACTTTAATTCGTGTCTAAATAAAGTTTGTAAAATAATATACTATCAAAATATAGTTTTGCACTATTATAAACATGAGTTTACTATTACTTATTTTCTCGTATGGAGAACATTGATATTGTTATAAAAAAAATTTTATTTATGGTGAATGTCTATATTTTAGAGAGATTTTAGAGTTTGTTATTTTGTGGTTAAGTCACTTTTCCCTATAAATAGAGGGATTCTATTTTATTGTAATTGATTCCAAAATCAATAAGAATTCTCTCTCTATTTTGCTTTGTAAATACTCATCTTCTTCTCTTATTGTTTTATAACACGTTGTCAGCACGGAACTCTAACCAATTGAGTAGAAGCTTTGGGATTGAGCATAATGATTGTCAATTGTTCCTCGAACTTCCTTCGTGATTAAATTCTAGATTTAAGGTAAGTATTTTACTTTATTTTTTCTGTTTTAAATTCTTAAAATTCTATGATTTGATTTTAAATACAAGCAAAAATAATAAACTTTGATTATAACTCTTATAGAGTTTGCAAGAAATTATAACCACCCAAAGTGGTAAATTTTCTATGTATTGCCATGATCAAATTCATGTACGATTATGAGCACAAAGAAGTGGAAACGTGTCACATTGAATTTGCTTAATTCTCATTCCTCTTAAGAGAATGTGATAGCAATATGTGTTAAGTCTGAAAGAAGATAAAATTATTACCGTGAAAGTATCAATGGATGTGGACGTGGCAATAGACGAAATTATAATCGTCATCATTGTGATACTGAGAATAATAAGAATTCTCAAAATAATCCTTCACTTTGTGAAAGTAATATTTGTCATCTATTTGACATGAGATTTTGTAAAGCACAAATAGATGACTATGATCCATTCATGATGTGAATGTGACAACATCTGATTTATGAATACATATTCATTCTTGGAAGAATATGAACGTGCTAGTGGTAGTGAATTGATAGAATGTATGAGTCCACTAAACTGTATAGAGACCTGGTCCTATATCAGTTCTCACAGAAGTAGCTAATGAAACAATAAGTACATGACACAAGAGATTTTTACGTGGAAAAATCCCTACTTAAGGGGATAAAAACCACAACCGACACTGGTAGGATTTCAACTTCACTAACTTGCAATACACTTATTACAAGCCTCTTTGTAATGACTCTATTACAAGCCTCTTTGTAATGACTCTATTACAAAGACTTCAACCTCACTAACTTATAATACATCTATTACAAACCACTTTGTAATATCTATATTACAAAGACTTCAACCTCACTAACTTGTAATACACCTATTACAAGTCACTTTGCAGCATACTTATTACAAAGACTTCAACTCATGACTAACTCTAGTAACGACACAAACTCTAAGGGTTTATGGTTTTTGGAGGTTCCTAGTAAAAGCTTATAGATAAGCAACTTAGGAATTACAATGAAGAACAAATACAAAGACACAACTCAACTAAGGACATACACAAGACTTGTTATGGAACTGGTCCGTAGTAGTGTTACACTTTGTTCTTGATACACTTGTGACTTCAATGCTCTATTAGATCTTCAATGCTTGAGTGAATATTACAAAATGTTCAAGTAACTGTCTTGTTTGCCTTACACCATGCGATTATACTTCCAATATATCCCAAGATGATGTCTATTCTTAGTTGGTACACACTTCTTCTAATGGGAAGTGACTGTTGCACTATTTCTGCACTGTAGCGAGTGCAGTTGCAAGCAGTCACTTTCTACAACTGCTTTCCAGATGTAGAGTTGACTTGTACTTCTGTCAGGGAAACATCAAGGATCAGGTCCCTACACTGTTTCTTGTGAATCCAAAAGTACACTGCCCAGATTACTTTGAGTCTATTGCTGAATGATTGTACCAGGCATGCATCAGGTCCTTTATCTGGTTCTAATAAGAAAGTAGGTTAGATCATCAAAACATAAGAGTAAGAGACCTTAAACCCATCAATTTTCCCCCTTTTAATGATGACAAACTTTTAAAATTAACAACCATTTGCAGAGCACATTAAACCAGATAAAATTACCAGGAACTCCACAAGTTCCCCCGACTCTATGTTTCCCCCTTAATCAGATCTCCCTGCTTTAATTGTCTTCCCCCTTTTGGCATCATTAAAAATATACAAGCAAGCAATCAGCATAAAGAAGTCTAGCTTAGTTAACTCATGCCACTTGTGTGCACACAACATGATAGAAAAGAGAAGCATAGAACATAGGTATGTAACAACAAAAGAGAGTCTTCATAGATATTTATAAAACATAAGCCTTTGCCATTGCAACAAAGGCAAGTTTGGACTGTTGAAAACAAGAGCATTACAAGTGAAATCCATCCATATCAACAAAAAACAAAAACAACTACCACAAGTCATCAAAGCAAAGAGATGGAAACTTGACTTTGTTTAGGGGGAAATGGAGGAGGAAGGGTTTACGCATTTGCGCCTAAAATTTGATCCACAAGTACCTCTCACAGATGACAACCCTTCGGATGGGACCTTGAGAATATATCCCAACACAGTAACATCCAATACCATATCCACTCCATTGACTAACACACAGATGTGGTCATCTTCAACAATGAAGAGGTCGGCATAGAAGCTTTGAACCTCATCCTCATATACTTTGGGCACATCCACTTTGAACAGATAGCCCCACTATTGAAATACCACCATCTCATCTCTTGTCCTAGACCACTTACACTTTTCACCTTCTTTGCAGAACCGGGTTCCTCAACAGTTTCCAACTTTCTTTTCCCAAACCTTCCAATGGACTTCCCTTTACCAACTGATTCTACCATAATGTCATCATCAGACACATATTTCTCCTCCACAACTTGCTTAGACTTGACACCACCTTTGACAGACCTTTTACTTGATTTTTCAACAACTTCCTTTGAAGCACTTTCAACAGATTGGGTCTTTTTCTTGGATCGCTTGATTAAGGAACTTGGTTCCTCCTGAGCATCCTTATCTACCGCTACTATTGGAATATTTTTGTCAAACACAATTTCCCCGTCTTTCATCAGCCTCTTCTTCTTCTTCTTGCTACTCCTCATGCTTTTCTTTAGGGCAGACTCAACACTTATGGAAGGAATATGGTTAGATGTAGTTGTGAGAGAGATGGGAGAGGAAAGGGAATCGGGTTTGGACATATTAGTGTTAGTATTGCCAGAAAAAGAGGTATTTGGTGGAGGCTCTAGAGTGGTGGAAGAGGCGCGAATGTTGTCCTCCGCAGTGGGTAGGAAAACTTGCTCTTTTTCCATGGTGGAGAGTTGGTTGAAGATTCTGGAAAATAGAGAGAGGACGAAGGATGATCTTTATAGAGAGAAGAGATAATTATGAGGGAATAGAGAAAGGTTTGTGGGAAGGTGTACCGTTGCAGAGGGAAGTGAAAAGATTTTGAAAGAAAATACGTGATATACAAGGTTTGAAGAGGTGGATGATGTGGTAGGTAATTTTGTTTCTTTTGAGATATGCACGAGGAAAACACAAGACTACTAGCCTGTGGTACAAGAACCAGGTTCCTGACTGGTCTTTCAAAAAGATTTTCAACTCTCTTTTTCCGCTCATGCATCGTTCCTTCAGCTTCTATAATCATCATGCATGTCTACCTGCAACGGTATAGAAGTGAGTTAGGCTTGGCCAGAAAACACTTTAGCTAGATTTACCTAAATGTAACTTTCATATCCATATGGAAAAGAATCAGGTTCTCAATTAAGCTTAAGTAATCCCAGTGCCATCCTGTTTTTCTCAAAATGTTCCATGCCTAGAGCTTTGATGAAGATGTCTGCAATTTGGTCTTCTGTACTACAGATTTTCATGCAAATAAGCCCCTTCTCCACATTGTCTTTGAGAAAATGATGTCTCACATCAATGTGCTTGGTTCTCTTATGCTGGACCGAGTTCTTTGCCATGTTGAGTGTACTGATTTTGTCACATAGAAGATGTACACAGTCAGTGTATACACCAAAATCCTCCAGTTGTTGTTTGATCCACAAGAGTTGGGCACAACAAGAGGTTGCAGCAACATATTCTGCTTCAACTGTTGAGAGAGCTACAAAATTTTGCTTCCTTGTGCCCCATGAAATCAGACAGGATCCTAGGAAGTGAGCCATTCCAGATGTGCTCTTCCTGTCCACCAAATAACCTGCATAGTCAGCATCAGCATAACCAACAAGATTAAAATTTCCACCTGAAGGGTAATACGGAACCAGGTCTTGTGTTCCCTTAAGATATCTCAAAATCTTTTTGGCAGCCTTCAGGTGAGATTCGTTGGGATTTGATTGAAACCTTGCACATAGTCCCACACCGAATACAATATCTGGCCGGCTAGCAGTGAGATAGATGAGAGATCCAATAATGCCTCAATACATTATTTGGTTCACAGAAGAGCCAGATTTATCCAAGTCCAATCTAGTGGCAGTGGAAATATGAGTGTCAATACTTTTGATGTTTCCATATCAAATGTCTTCAAAAGCTCCTTGATGTGTTTCTGCTGACTGATACAAGTTCCCTTCGTGGACTGCTTCACTTGAAGACCCAAGAAAAAGTTCAGCTCCCCCATCATGCTCATCTCAATTTCACTTCCCATGAGCTTTGCAAATTCCCCACAAAGTGAGTCAGCTGCTTCCCCAAAAATGATATCATCAACATATACCTGAACAATGAGAAGGTTCCTTCCTTGTTTCTTCAAGAACAGAGTGTTGTCAGTTTTTCCTCTTGTAAATTCATTTTCTAAGAGGAACTTAGATAACCTTTCATACCAAGCCCGAGGAGCATGCTTCAAACCATACAGTGTTTATCCAATTTGAACACACACTCGGGATGTTCATGACATTCAAAACCTGGAAGTTGCTTGACATAAACTTATTCGTTGAGAAAACCATTCAAAAATGCACTCTTCACATCCATTTGGAACAAGGTGAACTCCATATGGGATGCAAAGGCAATGAGAATCCTAATGGCTTCCATGAGAGCAACTGGGGAAAAGGTCTCATCATAATCAATCCCTTCCTCCTGATTGTAGCCTAGGACAACAAGCCTTGCTTTGTTCCTTGTAGTGTTTCCATGTTCATCCAGCTTATTTCTGAACACCCACCTGGTCCCTATGATAGTTCTGAGGGTCTAGGTACCGGGTGCCATACCTTATTTCTTTCAAATTGATGCAGCTCCTCTTGCATACCAGTGAGCCAGTCTGCATCCTTCAAGGCTTCTTTGATATTTTTGGGTTCTATTTGGGATAGAAAGGCTGAGAAGGCTAGGGAATTTTTGGTTTTTGATCTTGTCTGGAATCCTGAATCAAGGGGTGATTATATTATCAAGTGGATGAGAGATTTTATGTTTCTAATTGGGGATTGGAATCTGATTGGCAGAAGGGCTGGGTAAACTTGAATGGTTCCCCTACACTCCTCGTTATGCTATCTGTGGAGTGCTTTGAACGGCATCAACAACTCTTTCTTCAGATTCAGTTGTAGTGATTTGGGTACCAGGTTCCTCTTGAGAAGTGGAAGAGGAGGTTGTATTATCTTCACATGTTTCCTTCATCATATCCGCTTTTCCATTTGAAACATCAGTGATCTCTCCAGGAACAAACAGTGGTTCATTGTCTTGATCGTCCCTGTTTTCTTTCTCGCCAGATGGAGGTGTCTCGTTGAATATCACATGAACACTTTCTTCCACGCACTGGGTCCTCTTGTTGTACACTTTTTAAGCTTTGCTTTGAAAATAATATCCCAAGAATATTCCTTCATCACTCTTGGCATTGTCAAATTTTGTTCCATGATCTGATTTTATGCAAGCTACTTTTGAGTCCATCTTCACTTGATTTTTCTTCACACATGCTTTTTCCTCCTCTGCTTTGCATACCCATAGGGCCACATAAATCCATATGAAGGGAATCAAGTGGTTTTGAGGTGTTGACATCCTTCTTTGGCTTAAATGAGACTTTCACATGCTTCCTTCTGGCGCAAGCATCACAACCTTTGTACTCTTCAAACTTTGACTTGGGCAGACCACGCCCCAGGTCCTTCTGAACTAGCTTATTCAGCATAGAAAAGCTTGCATGTCCCAGTCTTCTATGTCACAGTTCAGCATCATCATCAACTACTTTCAAGCAACTCAAATCACCACTTTGTAAGGACTCAAGGTTAGAAACGTAGATGTTCTTGTATCTTTTGACCATCGGTACCACTTTACCCGTTACTAGATTAGTAGTTGTGCATATCTTTGACAAGAAATCCACCTTGTTTCCTTTATCACATATTTGAGAAACAATCAAGAGATTGTACTTAAGGCCATTGACATAGTACACATTCTCAATTGAGTGAGTGAGTGGTTTCCCAATCTTTCCAACTTCAAGAATATATCCCTTTTTCCTATTTCCAAAGGATACACTTCCTCCTTGCAGGGCTTTTAGTGAAAGAAAGTCCATGGTGTTCTCAGTCATGCGCTTTGAGCATCTACTGTCCATGAATCATTGTCGACTGCTTCCTTACAATGTTCCCTGCACAAGGAAATCAAGAGTTAGATTTAGGAACCCAAGAAAGTTTGGGTCCCTTGTAATAAGAAAGAGGATGAATAACTGATCTTTTAGTCCATGCAGGTAACATGCGTTTTTTATGAGTGGCACCCTGGCTTGGCAATTTTCTTTGAAATGCCCATTGTTCCCACGGTAGGTACACAGCCAATTATCGGGTACAGTAACATATTTGCTATGAGGGTTGTAAGGAGTTCTCTCCCTTTGAAACCCTATTCCATGCATGTTTCCTCCATTGTTAATGTACATGGCAGTAATAACATCCGAGGACCAGGTCCACTTAAAAGACTTTTCAAGGTCATTTTTTACTCTTTCCAAATCTGCTTGAAGTTGTCTAGTTTTCTCAAGTTCAGCACATAAACTGATTTTTACAGCATTTAATTTATTTTCTAGCTTGATATGTGCTTCACTAGCAACTCATTTTCCTCTATCAGCCTTTTCAGACACACATTTTGCTTTGAGTTCCTCTATTGTTTCCTTCAAATCTATAATCACAACTGAGAGGTCATCTCTATCTTGTTCTAAAGCATCAATTTTCTCCACTAAGTCATTCTTTTCTTTACTGAAATTTTCAATGGTTTCTTTTAAATCACCAACTAATACCATCAAATCATCTCTTTCATGTCCTACACTAGCAATTTTTCCAGTTAGAACCACCTTTTCATTTTCCAGATTGCTTATGGTTTCCTTCAGACCAACTATACAAATTATCAAATCATCTCTAGTTTGTTCAACATCTCTTAACTCTATGGTTAAGGCATCCTTATCATCTACAAAGGCTATGATATGCATCAATTAACACATTTGCTAATGACATGAGCTTTTTAGGAGCATAGGATTTCAGATTCTCTAAACATCCCTGAAGTTTACCTCATCATTGTCACCGTCTTCATCATTGTCTGATTGAGCCATCAAAGCAAATATTAAATCATATTAATTTGTTCCACTTTCAACTGTCATCATAGAGTTGTCTCCTGCATCATTTTCTTCTTTTGATTCACTGGAGGATCCTCCCCATGCAGTAAGAGCTTGTATCACAACATTGTCAGTTGTACTTTTTCATTTGAAGCATTTGTCAGGAACCGGGTTCCTTTTTGCTGCTTTCTCAGAGTTTTGCTTGTAATGCTCCTGCTTTAGAAGTGGTCAGTCTTTGATGAAATGTCCTAGCTTTCCGCACTTGTGATAGAGATCATAGTTCTTTGGTTTACTAGAGCTACCTCTCTTTGGTATTCCACCATTCTTCGAACCATTTTTTGAAATCTTCTGGTAAGATAGTCCATATCACTATCTTCCTCAAAGTTTGGTGGAGCCGCCATGGAGATCCTTTATAGGTGTTAACTTTTTAGAAAAAAACCGTTCTGATACTAATTGATAGAATGTATGAGTCCACCAAACTGTATAGAGACCTGGTCCTATATCAGTTCCCACAGAAGTAGCTAATGAAACAATAAGTAGATGAGACAAGAGATTTTTACGTGGAAAATCCCTACTCAAGGGGATAAAAACCACGACCTACACTGGTAGGATTTCAACTTCACTAACTTGAAATACACCTATTACAAGCCACTTTGTGATGACTCTATTACAAAGACTTCAACTTCACTAACTTGTAATACATCTATTACAAGTCACTTTGTAATACCTCTATTACAAAGACTTGAATCTCACTAACTTATAATACACCTATTACAAGCCACTTTGCAACATACTTATTACAAAGACTTCAACTCATGACTAACTCTAATCATGACACAAACTCTAAGGGTTTATGGTTTTTGGAGGTTCCTAGTAAAAGCTTCTAGATAAGAAGCTTAGGAATTACAATGAAGAACAAATACAAAGACACAACTCAACTAAGGACATACGCAAGACTTGTTATGGAACTGGTCTGTAGTAGTATTACACTTTGTTCTTGATACACTTGTGACTTCAATGCTCTATCAGATCTTCAATGTTTGAGTGAATATCACAAAATGTTCAAGTAAATGTCTTGTTTGCCTTACACCATGCTATTATACTTCCAAGACATCCCAATGATGATGTCTATTCTTAGTTGGTACACACTTCTTCCAATGGGAAGTGATTGTTGCACTGTAGCGTGCACAGTTGCAGGCAATCACTTTCTACAATTGTTTTCCAACTGTAGAGTTGACTTGTACTTCTGTTAGGGAAACATCAAGGGATCAGGTCCCTAAACTGTTTCTTGTGAATTCAAAAGTACACTAACCAGATTACTTTGAGTCTATTGCTGAATGATTGTACCAAGCATGCATCAGGTCCTTTATATGGTTCTAAGCAGAAAGTTTGTTAGATCATCAAAACATAAGACGAAGAGACCTTAAACCCATCAGTGAATATACCACACTCACCTCTAGAATGAGGTTTGAGATGAAATAAGAAAATATTTCATTATTGTGGCATGAAAAGTCATTGATCACGTACCTATTGTGATTAGCCAAAATATTATGGCAATGCGATTATTATATGGAAAAAGTAATAGAAGCAACATATCTTGCCTATAATGATTTTGATCATGACCATAATGGTATAACTTTCTCCTTGAAAGAAATATTCACCGTATAGATGTTGATGAATATGTGGTAGTACCAAATTAATTGGGAGTTCTGGAAGAGCCAATTATTACTATTTTGGAGAAATAAAATTGATTATCAATAATGTATTGTGTCGTAGTAAGTCTCAAAGAAATTTATTGAGTTTCTAAAGTATTTGAGAAAGTGGTTGGTTATTCTGAGACTATAAATAAAGGAAAGATTTAATATCTTCTATTACTATAACGTGTAGCGGGGTAATATGTATGTGAAAAGTTACCCGCTTTATTCTCCAGTTTGTACTACATAAATAAAAGAATACCACAATAAACTTGGAGTTTATTGATAATTGCACACGTCATGGTATATACCTGAAGTTTATCAATATTGATAATTTATCCAGTTGGCATAATTGGTTTAGCCATGTTAATTTAAGCATGATGTGCAAAAAATGAAAGAGAATTCACATGGTTAAATATTAAAGAACTAGAAAGTTCTTTACGAATTCTCTTATGCTCATCGTTCTCATTAATTAATATATCAACTAAAGTTGAAATTGAATCCCATGAATGCTGGAAATATTAAAGGTGAATATAGGCTCATTCACCTGCAACGTAAATCTTATAAAGATGCGTTTATGAGATGGTTACATGTGTGATTATTATAAACCCGCAACCTGGTGTTTGTGAGGTAACTTGCTCAATAATATTTGGAGCATAATTTCCAGATTTTCTATTCAAGAAAATTCATCTTGATAAGTTGGTTTACATCACAGTTAATTTAGCAAAATGATCTATTGAGTGCCTCCACTTAATAGCTAAACTATTACTTATGAGAACAAAGTTATTTATATCAGTTTGATATACATTATATACGAAAGTATATTACATTCTCCTCTCATAAGTGGTTCAAGGTCAGGAACCAAATAATTTCATCTTATTATTATTGAAGTGCGGTGTATATTTTTGTTTAACACCATAATGCACAAAGATGGGCTCCTAAAATTGAAGGAGCAAGTTAGTTTTTCTAACATGAGGGGGAGAGATGATAAACATTTGAGAAAAGGTTATATGGAATGAATTATCAATTCTCTATAAGCATGATAATGTGATAGCGAGAATTTTCAATGTGCAACATATTGATTGAAGTTAATATGGATGATTTATTCATCAAATCTCTGCTGACGTCAACATTCAAGAATCTAGTGCACAAGATTAGGATGTGAAAGCTCAAGGATGTGAATTGATGCTCTCATCAAGGGGAGTTAATGCGTTGTACTCTTTTTTTCTTACAAGGTTTTGTCCTACTGGATTTCCTTGCAAGGTTCTTAACGAGGCAACCAAAAGGCGTATTATTAAACATGCTTACTCTTTTTCCTTTTCTAGAATTTTTTTCCCCACAGGATTTTATTTTAGTTAAGGTTTTAAGAGGCACATTATCTGTTGAATAGACATTCAAGGGGGAGTGTTATAAATAGAATTTTATTTATGGTGAACGTCTATATTTTAGAGAGATCTTAGGGTTTGTTACTTGGTGGCTAAGTCACTTTTCCCCTATAAATAGAGGGGTTCTATTTCATTGTAATTGATCCCAAAATCAATAAGAATTCTCTCTCTATTTTGCTTTGTAAATACTCTTCTCTTATTGTATTATAACAGATATTATATTATTGAATTTTTTATAAATTCCGAGTAAATTATTTTTTGGGTACTTGTATCCTACATCACACAAAGCAAATAAGTATCCATAAATGAAAATAAAACAATTATTTTCAAATCGATACAACTTTCGTTTAAGAAAATGACTACATATAAATTACTTTATCCGGTTCAAAATAAGTGATTGTTTTGTTGTTTTCACACATACTAATTAATTCACCTTTTAACATTAAATAACAATAAAATTGACCATATTAACTTTTACTATATTTTTACATAAACACTCCTAATACATGCTCAAACATTATTTACTCCAAGGCCAATGTATAAAAAAATAATTAATTCATTCTTGTAATCTAAAAAAATCACTTACTTTGGACAAAAAAGAAAGCCAAAAAAATACTTATTGTGGACCGGAGAGAGTAAACAATTACTACAATTTAGTTTTTATTTATATATAGCTATGGCTCAGTTCTATGTTGGCTAGGATTCAATATATGAATTTTGTAATCAATTTATTCTATTCAAGAATATATCGTGCCAAACTTATAGGAGTAATTTGTACTCCCTGTTAAATAGGAATTCTAACAAGTTGTACTAATTCCTTTATTAACTAGCTAGTACAAGTGTAAAAATAAAATCCAAAAGCTTAGAATTTCAGCCCCGGAAGGAAATAAATCAATCATGCAATCGAATTTCCGGCGGAGTAAAGGCTTTCAAAATAGAAGACTTAGAAAAGGAGAAGTGTAAATCTTAAAGGATCTAATTATTGTATGGGTCAAAATCAGATCAATGATCAAGTCGAGCAGAAAAAGACGACGAGAGCAAGTCGCGAATTGTTATGAGCGGCATGGTCGTGGTAGACCAGTATTCTCATAAGTCGAACAGCCCGGCAACCAGTCGTAATCAAGCAGTAGCATCAGAAATAACGGCTAGTTTTACACTAGGATCTTCAGAGGGAATATTATATCAAATATCCTCTATGTTTGTACTTTTAGGGTTTTTTTGGGAATATCCCATATAAATAGAAGGCCACATAGGTGTACGGCCCCTTAAACTTGGCTCCAGTTTCCATTTTGACACCTTAACTTAGCGGTTTTCCTATTGAACACTTTAAGTGTACTTTGGACTACACCATTTAAACATAATGCATGACCGGGCTGTAAAAACTTAAGCGCGTGTTTTTAAATTCTTCCCACGTGGAATAACATACCAATAATAGTCTGACACGTGTTTATTTATCCAGGTCGGATAAAAAACTCATTTATATCTTACCCAATATCTCGCCTCACTTAATCGATCTTCCAACCAAAATATCCTTTCTTTAGCCTAATAACTACATTGAGACCGATTTCCGATGGAATCTTCATCGATTTTGAGTTAGATTCAACTATCCATCAACTATTTGGCCATTATATTACTAATATGGGTAATCGATTGCTTCTTTTGACCGTGGTGGTGAGTGGAGTTGATCGTAACTGGAGCTGGTCATGACTGGAGTTGGTCGTAACTGAAGTTTCGAGGATTATGCTATTTCAAATGAAGTTTTCCTTTGTGGTAAGCTTTTATCTGCAGAAAACATAGTTGGTTTTGAATGTTGTAATTTAGTTTGTTGGAGTTTGTGAAAATTAGGGTTTTTTTATAATTTTGAGTCGGGAATCTACTGAGATTCTCTGTTTCACTTTTTGGTTTTTCAATACAATGGTAAATCTAGACATGTCTACAGACAAATATATTCTTGTTGATTTTCACCATGGTGGACATATTGTCAAGGATCCTGTCCCGAGATATGTAGGAGAGAGGGGTGAGGATGATCACATGATAGGCAAGGATCACTTTTCTCTTTTTTAGCTTTTGTCCTACACAAAGGATATGGGTTATACTGAGGTAGAGGGTTTCTATTTAATTAATCATAAATCTAATGACTTTGTCTTGATTGAAAATGATAAACAACTATATAATATAGTTTTTCACCTTAATCATCTTGATCATTTAGATTTGTATATTAAGCATGTAGTTAATGATCCTGTGTTGGTTGATGAGACTATCCCATGTGGCCTTTTATGTGGGTCAGAAGTTGTTGAACCAAGTGAAAATACATTAAATAAAGAGGCTAGGGAAACATCTATTGTTCCAGAGGATATAAATGTCCAAGAAAGTGTTGCACATAACACATCTCTGGCTGAGGAAAATCTAGCTAATGTTGGTGTTGCAGGTGAGAATTTACAAGGGGCTGAAGAAACAACAAACATAGATGCTAGTTTGTCATCAGATCTGTCAAGTAATGAGTCTGAATTAGATAATATTCGCGATGAAGATGATAGTGATGTGAATGAAGAGCTCACTACATTAAGTCGTGAAAGAAGAAAGAAGAAAAAACAGAAGAAACCTACTCCAAATGAAGAGTTTATTTTGGGAGAAGATGGAATAGATAAAGGCTTTGAGGATATTGGCAGGCCATCTAAGGAGGACAGGTTTGCTGGAAAATTAGGAGGGGATGAAGACTACTACACCAGTTCTGATATTGGAAGTGATGATAGTACAAATAAGTTAGATGTTTTAGCTGAAAGGGGTATTGACTTACCTCCTAGAAGGAGAAGTAAAAATGTAAGGTTTGACCCTGACTGTTACCTTGCTATTTTTGAGCTTGGTATGGTATTTGAAAATGTTGTAGAGTTTAGAAAAGCAGTAGCCTCAAATGCTGTGGAGCACAAAGTGCAACTAACAGTTAGGCCTAATGAAAAGGATAGGGTCTGATATTCTTTTCTTTTACTTATGTCAGCATGTTCCAAGAAGTGTTACTCAACAAAGTCAAAATATGCCACCACCTCTACCAAGATCATCTCAGGAAATACCATCTCAACAAAGCAATCCATCCTCTATATATGAAGATACAAGTGCTATCAATAGACAATGCAACAACCAATCAACTGGGCTTGGTAGGGGAAGAGGAAGAGGAAGAGGAAGAGGAAGAGACCCTGGATTAGGTAGGGAAAAAGGAAGAGGAACTACACTTGGCATTGGTAGAGGTGTATTCACATCTGTTACAGGAAGCTCTACTACCACACAACCTTCTACATCTCAATCTATAGAAGGCCCTGGACTAGGAAGGGGGAAAAAAAGATGAACAACACTAGGAGGAGGCTAGGCTAATGCAGCAACCATTGGACATAAAAGGCCAAGGCATACTGGTTTTGAGATTTTCACTGACACTATGACTGGAACTACTATCCTGAATGTAAGGGTGTATAGTTTATTGTAATGTAATTTTGTGGGCTGGAATTATTCTATTTTTTACTAATTTATTGTATTTTACAACCTGATATATCATCTGAGAGAGTCATATCAGCTGGGACATTCAAGGATACATCTGCAACTAACATAGACATTGGATTAAAGCCCCCCGGATTGAAGTTTAAAGGAAAAATGCAGTGACAAGGTCACAACTTTAGCAAATGAGTGCAGCAAGAAAAAAAGGCCCTTCAAGTCAAACAAGTTCAGCTGCATCCACACCGTGAAGCAGACCAGTTTTTGTTTATGTTATCTAAGATGTCACTACCAGCTTTTTATTTGGGCAGTTATGCTCTATTTGATACATTATGCTCTATTAGAGTTTACTAGTTTGTGCAGTTATTTGTTTGGGAAGATAATGCTCTATTTTTTGTAATTTGTAGACCAAAACAATGCTCTATTTTTGAATTTGGATGTAATGCTAGTTCATCACATTATGAAATGGAATGTTTAGGCAGTTATGTTTTCAATTCATGAATATAATTTGCATTTCATTCTTGACACAATATGGAAGTGCAGCTAAACTCAAATTTGCATCAAAAGTTGGTAATTGTCATTTCATTCATAACAAGATAGTGTACCTTAACAAAAAGCTAAATTCCTAGTACCCACTTCCAACATACTACATTGTTCTTGAACTAATAGCAACAACTACAACACTATTAGCACCAACATATCACAAAAATACTATATTGTTCTTCGAACCACCAGCATCACCAAAGCCAAATCCGTAGAAACACCACCACCACAACAACAAATAACCACTTCAACCGCGCAACTATTTTCTCAGTTCTTTCGACTCTCTTTAACAGATCCCGTATAACCCTCTTAGCTTGGTCAGAAATTTCATCATCATGCCATCTGAAATATTTGCAGCCACCTCGACCCTGCAAAATTAAAAAAGAAACGCGGCAAAAAAAATTAAAAACATATTTCTTTATTAAGAAATTCAAGGGTCTAACAAAAGCAATACGATCGACTTACCAAATTACAACTATAAAATCATCAACCTCGATTTGCAGGTGACCATGATATAGTCAGTGGCGCATTAAATCCACAGTGGTAAATTTTCATTCCATTGTAAGAAGTTGTTGATTTTTGTGACATGGAACTGATAAACGAGAAAGATGAGGAAGAAATCAGATCAAGATTCAAGCTTGGGCACCTAAGTTTCAGTAGAAAATGAAAATGGTGAATTTGCAAGGGAAGAAGACGAAAGAGGAACTAGGGCTTTTTTGGGAGATATAATGGAAAAATCAGGTATTTTAAAGTGGGTCTAACAGGTGGGTTTTATTTTTACCGTTGGAATATCCACCTAAGCAAATATTAATAACATTCACGCGCTTATCATGCGTGGACATAACGCTCCTTTGGCCGGACATGCGTTGTGTTTAAATGGTATAGACCAAAATAAAGTTAAAATGTTCAATAGGAAAAGCGCTAAGTTAAGGTGTCAAAATGGAAACTGGAGCCAAGTTTAAGGGATCGTCTATATATTTGCCTTAAATAGAAAGAAAGAAGAGGAAAAAGGGCATGTCATATTTCACATGGTAAGAACAGTTGTAAAAGGATAAGCCCCCAAAGAAAATACAAAGAACTATGTTTCACAAAGATCCAACCTTTTTGTGAACTATTCTATTGTCATTTTCATCAGATCCAAGAAAGTAAATAATATTTTATCTTACTCGTGAGAATCCTTCACCTTCTTCAATATTTGGTGAACCTCCTTTTCTATTTACATTTAATGTTATTTAATTTATTGCTTGCACCATTTACTTATTAATGGTCACATTTATTATTCGCATCTTCATACAAATATAATGCTATTTCGTTGTTTGTCTCTGATCTAGAGTTATGAGCTCTAACTAGGATTGATCCACCTTGATAACTCATTAATTAATTTAATTAAAGATTAGCATATTTTTTGGTCAAACAATTATAGTCTTTAAATTTTCGGCACTTTACTTTCTTTCGAAAGCTTATTTGTTCGAATTTAGATTAGTTGAATCATTATATTTATAATACCGAATGATTAAAAGTATATTTGGATGGAAGACAAGGCAAGATGTGGAGGAAAATAGGTGACGAATGATCAGCGATTAGCGCAGATAGGCGAGCATCTTAGTAAATGCTTGAAAGACGACAGGTATCTGTCACGACGTGGGTTCAGTTAAAAGGGGTGAGCCTAACTTAAACAAAAGAAAAAAAAAGGGTGAAATTCAAAAATAGTCAGATTTATAATCTATGTTGCAGCAAAATAGCTAGAAATGCATATGCAGGTGCTTCAATATTCAGTATATTTTGCTGGAACTTTTTATGTCGTAACAAAATAATGGCTATTGTTAAATATCTTTGCAAACGCTTGTTATTTTTTAAAGTACCAGTTCAAAAACTAGTTAGCCCGTGTTATTTTTACCAAAAAAATAAAAGCAGTGACTTAGCTTCATCTCAATAATGGGACTTCACATGCTGACGGATCTGGATTCTTATCTTTCACTATACGTTAGCTAATTCTGCATTCAGTTTCAGTTTGTCTGATTCAAGTCAACCTGGATTTATAATTTCCCATATCTATATTACGTATTTGGAGATGTTCCTTCCTATTTCTCTACGTCCCATTACATTAATGTCACGATGAAATTATAAATTCCATATTGTCGAATATTTGACACCATCAAAACGCGTTCCAATTATACAATTTAGTTTCTTGTTTTAGACCGGTATTTAACTTCCTTTTCTGTTAACTACTTGCTACTTGCATGGTACTTTACTAAGAAGCATTTTTCATTTTTTTAAGGTGACTGAAGGCTGGTGGCGTATCTAGCATTATAGGTACGAGTTTAGTTGAACTCATAACTTTCGAGACGGGACATAAATATATGTGTAAAAGTTTACTAATATTATAAAAAATAGTGAATATGAACCTATAACTTTGAAAATATGATTGGTTCAATACTAAAATCTTTAAATATTGAACCCAAAAAATTTAAATTTTGGATCCACCTCTGCTGATGACGATTCCTAAATAGTGGGATTATAAAAAAAATGAAAATGAGAGGACTATGAAATTTTGAACCTGTAATTTGGTAATTGAAGAAGCAAGTAGAAGTCTTAATTGAATTTTAATATTTTGTATCCATTTTTGGATTTGTTGTGTTATTTATTTCTCGTTCGGCCTAGGTATAAATTTTTCGAATAGCGTATCTTGACCCAAATTTTAAGATACGCAAAACCTGTGATTTCCTTATCTTGACTTACCAGGAAGTGCCAAATATGCCGGTCAATGATGGTCAAATTAAATTTCTTGGCTTGTAAGCTCAATAGTAAGTGTTGAGTGTATGCTACTTCTAATTGTCACTTATCGAGTGAACAGGTTTAAACTTTTCTCTAATTAAAAATGTCTCTCCTTTATTTAAAAAAAAAAAGTATGATAGTGTTCATCCTTGCTCAGTAATTAATATAGACACCTTGAAATCATTAACGTCACTATTATAAATGATAAAAAAAAAAATTTAAAGGACTAGTAGATGCAAGTGAAAAATAATCATATCATTTTCATCAACGTCTTAAAGTATTTTGTTTGAGGTGAAACGATTTACTTTATTGAGAAAAATACGTGTTTACCCTAAAATTTAGATAACAATTAAATTTATATTGTGGTTTGAAGGATACCAATTGATAAATGTGTAAATAAATGACAGAATTAAACTAGAAATAATACAAACCGGAGCTTCAGCCTCGAGTCTAGATGCCCTCGAACTGATAAGTGCAAGAACAATAAAGATGGAATAGATTGATGAACAAGAACACAAGTAAGAAGGGAAGAGTTGTATTGCTTTTGTCTCACTGAATAATGTGATTACAAATGATTGGAACTCCTCTTTATATAGTAGAGGAATCATAATTATGGTATATCTCTAATTACAGAAGGAAATCACATAATCAGCTAATCAACCGCTTCTGATTTGACCCGTTCCGAGATTCACGCCACGATCCTCGACCAATCACGGATATCTCGTCATTCCATTACTAAGTTATCCCCGATGTTACTCGGAGCCTATCTCCCTTGGCTCCGATTCATACCGACCTCGATCTGGAAAGAGGCTTCGATCTCGAACTCAATGCCTCAGCTCTTCGATGCTACGTCCTAGTCTCGATCAAATAGTGAAATCGGGTGGCCCTGATTTCTACTGTATACATATAGTCCCCTCGTTTCTTGGATTATAATAAGAAGAAACCCTCGATAAACAATGATGTCATCCTCGTGACGTAAACGATGTAAATGACTGAAACGTCCCGTCGGTACAATTTCTCAAACCATTAATGAGCGTCAGTTGGCGGTCGGCCACTAGTGCCGTTGAATCGTCACCGTAAATCCATAAATAAGCTTCTTTCTTGTTGAATCAAACTTTACCTTCACCTTCATCTGTTCTGCTAAGCTTTTATCTCTCCCAAGTTCTTCTCTTTCATTACTCCTTAGGTCTTCACCGCTAATTTTGAACCACCAAACCTTACTATCTTCTTCCTTCTTCAACTCATACAATGGCGAAACATCTAAAACAGTTCCACAAAAGGAAAAAGCTTCCTCTTCTTCTTCTCAGCCAGCCGGTGATAAAATGTCGGCAGATCCGCTCCTTGAGGAGTGTGCTCCCGGCCCGTGTGTTCTTAAATCCGACTTTAAAATCGAGAGACCCCCTTCGGTCCCTGGTCGATGTAAGCACGTGTCAAGATATATCTGCTCGATAACCATGGGGTATCTCGAGCAACTCAAGAGGGATTGCAATTGGGGAAGAAAAGAGATAGTGATCCCCTCCCCTGAAGAGAGCATTACCACTCATGTGGAAGGGTACCTAAGTGTTTACACTTACCCTTTCATATTGGGCCCCATTGATCCCGTCATCATTGACTTTTTTCATCAATATCAGGTGACTTTGGGCCAAATACACCCCTCTTTTTGGCGCATACTGATCATGCTTCGGTTATTTACCAACAAAGCCGAGGGGTTTTCGTTCACCCTCGATCACCTCATCAGGTTATACAACCCTCTCATCTTTCAAGGGTTGATCAAACTGCAACGTCGAGAGATCAAAGTGTTGTTCTCGAGCATTAACAAGGACAAAGACCGAGGGTAGATGGGTTGGTTCATTCGGGCGAGGACCTGCAATCTCATCTCGGAGGAGAAAATTCCATTTCCTGAGAAATGGAACCCGACGCGTAAGTAGCACTCTACTTGTTAATTTCCATGTTATGTTTCATTTTCTGCTTTATTTAATATCTTTTTTCGTCATGCACCGGTTGTGTGGATGCCTCGAGAAATCCCTGACCTCGAGAACTGGATCCGAAAGCTGGCTTCGACTTATTCCTATGCTAATCGATGTTGGCGCGACTTGGCAGAAGGCCGATGGGAAGCAAAGAACCATGGTAAGTTTCCCTTTTCTCATATCTGATGCATTGGCTATATTTGTTTTCACTTACTTAATCTTTTCTTGTGCAGGCCTGAGCAAGGATGCGGCCCTGAGGCCTCCGACTACTGAGGAAGAGGCTATGGCCCCGGCTCTGAAACCGGGGAAGGACATTAGGAGAAAAGGGCCTCGGCCTCCGAGAACCCTAAGCCTAAGAAGAAAAAGAGCTCAGCCAGTAGATCGAGGATAGAAGTTGCTGACCTCCCTTCCCATGTAGTTCGGGAGTTAAGGGAGGAAGGAGAAGAAGATGAAGACGGCGACTCGGTGCTGGTGACCCGAGTGAGGAAGACCGCCAAGACCTCCAAGGCTGCTAAATTGGTGGTGGTTGATGAGACCCTGCCTGGTACTGAGGAGGCTTTGAAAAAGGATTCGGGAAAAGTCCCCGAATCTTCCGAGGTAGAAGTTGCTTCTCGTCCAATGGCGAGTGTATCTTATGGGGCTTATCCCGAGACCCATCAAGTTGAAAAGAGCGCCCCGAGTGACTCACTCGGGGCAATGACGACAGGTCATTCGCCATCCCTTCCTGCCTATTCCGAAGAGGATATACGGGATGCTCAGGCTTTGGAGACTCCTGAAGTAGGTGGAGTCCCTGGTGAAGAGGATCTTTTTCGGGACTTCTTTACCGGGGTAGAGGATGCCTTCGATCTCAATGATGCATCCAACCTGTTCAAAGAGGCCTCACGTCTTCTAAACCGAGTAAGTTTGAATTTTGTTGATGTAGCTTTCTTTCATTTTTCCTTTTATCTATCTAACTCCTTTCTTTTTTCATACAGGATTTATCTAAGTCCCGGGCTGAATTAAGCCAATGCGAGGCCGATCTCCAAAGGCTTTCAGAGGAGAGTAACGCTTTCAAGATTCTCTGTGGGCAGAAGGACGAGGGGATCAAGGACCTCCGAGCTGATTTGGATAGAGCTCGTAAGGAGGAAGCCAAGCTGAAAGAGCAGGTAACGATTCTCTTGAAAAACCACAGGCTCGATTCAGGGGCGGAAGCTAATGTTTCAATGTCACAATTGCAGCAAAATATCGAGAGGATCGAGCTGTTTCGATAGGAGGCCGATCGAGTGAAAACAGACTGTTACAAGTGGAAGGAAGGCGTGGACCGCCTTTCTGCTGAGAAAGAAACTGCCTTGGCCCAGTTGTCGTTGATCGAAGTCCAACTTCGAAGTACAAGGGAAAAGCGCTCGGTTCAGGATAAGAGGGTTGAAGAGCTCGAAGTTGAACTTGCAAAGGCCCAAGAGGAGTCCGAAAAAGCAAAGGTCGAGGTTGATAAGACAGTAACCATATATCTAGTTGATGCCGAAGCTGCCCAAGCTCAAGTGAGGGAGGTTACCTATCAAGAATATTGGATAGCCTAGTTTGCAAGGTTCCAGTTCCAGAGGGAGACCCTCGAGGAAATCCACGCCCGAGGTTTCGAACTTTCTAAGGAGATAGCACATGCAAAGGTGCATGAAGCTGATGCTAGGCTACTGGCCTCTTCTAATGATGATGACGGCAGCAATAGCGGGTCCGATAATGATGAGGGGCCCGAGGAAGAAGCTGCCCGGGAAGAGGGAGTCACCCCCGAACATAGCTAGGACTTTTGTATTTTTCACTTTTTTTTCTTTTTCTGTGTAGGACCCCGATCGGTTCTTTGTAAATACCTCTATTCATATATATAAGAATCTTTTTTTTTAATTTCGTCAATTTTGACTTGTGATAATTTCAATCTACTTTGTGCCTTGTAAAATTTTGATATACTTCATGCCTTGTGAACAATAGTTTGAGACTTTGGATTTTAGACAACTTGGCCGAAGCCAAACTAGTACTGTCTTCTAGTCGAGTGAGCTCTTGCTCGAATTCCAAGTAGTAAAATCCTTAGGTTTTAGTTAAGTGAGAATGGATTCTCGAATTCAAAAATATAATGTCGGGCCGATATGGCCTCAGAAGAATAGTTTTTTCCCTTTTCGACTTAAAAAATTTAGACATATAGGAATTTGTTATCCCTTAGCATGAAGTAAGTTTTTACCCGTTGGGTTTTTTCAGGATTTAATATCATCAAAACCTTTTGCTTTTTATGCCTTACCACAAGTTTGTATTAAACATTTCGATACCTATTAAGCTTTTTCGAGGGCCGATATTATCGAAGCCCTTTGATTATTTTGCCGAGGGTAGACTTTTTTAACCGGTTTTCAAAAGAATTCGAATGTTTATTTTCATTGCGAAATTTGGACGTCTCCAAACCGCGTTGATTCGGCCGTAGCCTTGGGATTTGCCTCTTGGGATTACTTTCCCAATAATACTTTGAACTTTTTCAAAGTGTTAGTCCCCGAGTAGGGTGGCCTTGGCCTATAAAATCGAGGGTTGCCTCTTTGAGGTCTTATGGTCTCGAAGTTTAATAGTTCGAACATGTCAATTTTTTGACGGCAATCCCCGAGTACGAGGTTGATCGTTCGAAGTTTAGTTGCACTCAGCCCTTGAGCCGGTTTTCACAAAAAATCGTAAGTATAGAACTTGTAAAGTAGAAATTTCACTAAGTCACGGGACATATGGTAAAGAAAAATGCTTCTTTCAATAGTTCATACATGCGTACATGTTTTGCCATTAGGGCTCGAGTAATCTATGCGGACACGGTTCATTTGACCGTTTGGTCCTTTACAAAGTTTTCCTATCGAGACCCTGTTGACGTGAAGTATATTCCTTGAAAACATAACATTTGAGGGTGATGCCCCCCAGTATTCGAGGTTGATTGTAAATAAGCCTAGGATACTCTAAGTTAGCACAAATAATGGTTGCCTCGTTAAAAACCTTTCCAGAAAAATCCATTTGGGATAAAAACGATCGAAGGAAAAAAGAGTGCAACGCATGCTTTAAGATCTGATATCTTCCTGCTTTGAGAGAACTTCGATGCCTTCGCTCGAACACCTGAAATAAGTTAGTGTAAAGTGTAAATGAAAAAAGAGAAGGTCATACCTCAACAATAATATCGTTTGAGTAGTTATATGTTCCAATTATTTGGTAGTTTCCCCGTTTATCGTGCCAACCTTGTAGGGTCCCTTTCCAACGATGTCAATGACCTGATACGGTCCTTCCCAATTTGGTTCGAGTTTTCCTTCGTTAGGGTCTCGAGAGTTGAGGGTGACTTTTCTCAAAACTAAGTCCCCGATTCTGAAGTGGCAAAGGTTGGTCCTCCGATTATAATACCTTTCGATGCATTGTTTTTGTGCGGCCATTCGAACGAGGGCGTCTTCCCATTTTTCATCTAGTAGTTCACGGCTCGTACTCATATCCTCATGATTTGACTCTTCTGTTGCGTATCGAAATTTGGCGTTGGGTTCTTCGACTTCAACCGGGATCAGGGCTTCGGCACCATACACTAAGGAGAACGGTGTTGCCACTGTGCTGGATTTTGACGTTGTTCGATATGCCCAAAGGACTTCGGGTAGAATTTCTCTCCATTTTCCCTTGGCGTCGTTCAATCTTTTCTTTAGATTCTGGATGATGGTCTTGTTTTTCGATTCGGCATGTCTGTTCCCACTAGGATGATACAGTGTCAATAGAATCCTTTTTATTTTGTGATCTTCAACAAACTTTGTTATTTTGCTGCCGATGAATTATTTTCCATTGTCGCATACAACCTCGGCAGGTATCCCGAATTGGCATATGATGTGATCCCAGATGAAGTCTATCACTTATTTTTCTCTGACTTTCTCGTAGGCCAGTGCTTCAACCCACTTAGAGAAATAATCAATCATAAATAAAATAAATTAGCTTTACCGGGAGCCGATGACAGAGGGCCGACGATGTCCATTCCTATTTCATGAATGGACATGGGGATAAGACTGGATGAAGTTTCTCTCCGGGTTGGTGGATCATCGGTGCATACCTTTGGAACTTATCACATTTTCGAACGAATTCTTTAGTGTCTTTCTCCATATTGGCTCAATGGTATCTTGCTCTGATGATTTTGTGAACTAGTGATTCGGCACCGGAATTATTCCCGCAAGTACCCTCGTGAACTTCTCGTAAGACATAATCGGTGTCTCCTGGTCTCAAGCATAATGCCAACGGTCCATCGAACATCCTTATGTATAATGTTCCATCTTCAGCCAATGTGAATTGAGCAATTTTTGTTCGTAAAGTCCTTAATTTCTTAGGGTTCGATGGGAGCTTTCCATTTTTCAAATACTCAATATATTTATTCCTCCAATCCCAGGTTAGGCTCGTGGAGTTTATTTCGGTATGGCCTTCTTCGATTACAGACTTCGAAAGTTGTACGACAATCCCCAAGCTGATTTTGTCATCTTCGACCGATGACTCCAAATTTACAAGAGCATCCTCCTCGCTGTTTTGCTCTCGAGGTACATGTTGTAAGATACATTCTTTAAACCGATGTAATGTTACCTGTAATTTATCCAAGTACCTTTGCATTCGATCATCTCGAACCTCGAAGGTTCTGTTGACTTGGTTTAGTACCAGTAGGGAGTCACATTTGGCCTCGGTAACTTCCACTCCCAACCTATTAGTCAGTTCGAGACATGCAATCATGGCCTCACACTCGGCTTCATTGTTAGTCAATTCAGAAGTTTTGATAGATTGCCTAATTGTATTGCCCGTGGGCGGATTCAAAATGATGCCTAGCCCGGACCCTTTCACATTCGAAGCGCCGTCTGTAAAAAGGGTCCACACCCTCGATGATGTACCCGATTTTAACAAAAGTTCCTTTTCGACCTCAGGTACGAGGGCTGGCGTGAATCAGCCATGAAGTTTGCTAAAATTTGAGACTTGATGGTAGTTTGGGGTTGATATTCGATATTCTACCCACTGAGCTCGACGTCCCATTTGGCCAATCGGCCCGATAGTTCGGGCTTATGTAAAACATTACGAAGAGGATAAGTGGTTACCACACATATTGGGTGACAGTGAAAATACTGTTTTAGTTTTCTAGAGGCGCTTATTAGAGCAAGCGCCAATTTTTCTAAGTGTGGGTACCGGGTTTCGGCCTCGCCTAAAGTTCGACTTACATAAAAATCAGAAGTTGCGTACCTTGCTCTTCTCGAACTAGGACACCACTTATCGCGAATTTTGAGACTGCTAATTATAGGTAGAGTTGTTCGTCTATTTTTGGAGTGTGAAGAAATGGCAGACTCGAGAGGTACCGCTTCAAATCTTCCAACGCATGTTGATATTCCGGGGTCCAAGCAAAATTGTTCTTCTTTTTGAGCAACGAGAAGAACCTGTGGCTTCGATCTGAAGACCTCAAAATGAATCGACCTAAGGCGATCCGTCTTGTCAGCCTTTGCACGACCTTAACACTATCCAAGAATATGATGTCTTCGATTGCCTTGATTTTATCGTGCTTGATCTCGATCCCCAGATTTGACACCATAAAGCTGAGGAACTTGCCTAAACTGACCCCGAAAGCACATTTCTCGGGGTTGAGCTTCATTTTGTATTTTCTCAGTATTTTGAAGGTTTCCTGCAAATGTGTCAAATGGTCATCTACGCGCAGGGACTTAACTAGCATATCGTCAATATATACCTCCATTGATTTACCTATTTGTTTTTCGAATAATTTGTTTACTAGGCGTTGGTAGGCAGCACCGGTATGTTAAAGGTTTCCTGCAAATGTGTCAAATGTGCTCAACCCCGAAAGCACATTTCTTAGGGTTGAGATTCATGTTGTATTTTCTCAGTATTTTGAAAGTTTCCTGCAAATGTGCCAAATGGTCCTCTGCGCGCAGGGACTTAACTAGCATATCGTCAATATATATCTCCATTGATTTACCTATTTGTTCTTCTAAAAATTTGTTTACTAGGAGTTGGTAGCTAGCACCAGTATTTTTTAGTCTTTTCCTGATCCTCCGGATTCATTTGAATTTGATTATACCCGGAGTAGGCCTCGAGAAAACTAAGGATCTCGTGGTCGGTCGTGGCATCGATCATATGATCGATGTTAGGCAGAGGGAAAGAGTCTTTGGGACATGCTTTGTTTGAATCTTTATAATCTACATACATCCTAAATTTGTTCCCCTTTTTAGGGACTACAAATACGTTTGCTAACCATTCGGGATATTTTACTTCCCGAATGGATCCTATCTTGAGAAGTTTAGCTACCTCGTCCTTGATGAATGCATATTTTACCGGGCCTTCTCTTTTGTTTTACCGGCCTGAAATTCGAGTCCAGGCTCAATCGATGTGTTGTTATCTCCGGTGGGATCCCTGTCATATCTAAGTGGGACCATGCAAAACAATCCATTTTATCAATAATAAATTTATTGAGCTTTTTCCTGAATTTGGGGGTTAACCCCGTACCCAGGTATACCTTTTGTTCAGGCAAGTACGCAATCAGTATAACCTGTTCCAGCTCTTCGACTGTTGATTTGGTGGCGTCGAAATCTTCGGGAATAATGAAGGATTGAGGGATCCAATAGTCGTCATCTTCTTCTTCCATTCCCTGTTTTTCCGACTGAGTTGAGGCTGGTGACTGTGGTAGCTATTTTGAATCTGATCCCTTTGTCGAAAGCGTCGATATCGGTACCACCTTATCGACCGCAAACATTTCTTTTGCAGCATATTGCTCTCCATATACCGTTTTCACCCCGTCCAGTGTTGGAAAATTCATCATTTTGTGAAGAGTTGAAGGGACTGCCCTCATATTGTGAATCCAGGCCTCCCGAGTAGGGCGTTGTACCTCATGTCACCCTTGATTGCATGGAACTTGGTTTCTTGAATAGTTCCAGCTATGTTCACCGGTAAAATGATTTCTCATGTAGTTGTTTCGATGGCCATGTTAAAACCGTTCAGGACTCGAGCTGCGGGTATGATTCGATCTTGCAGGCCGAGCTGCTCCACGACCCTCGATCGGATGATATTTGTCGAGCTACCTGGATCCACCAAAACACGCTTAACTTGATTTTATTCATAAAGATAGAAATTACCAGAGCGTCATTGTGGGGTTGAGAAATTCCTTCTGCTTCCTCATCGTTGAATGATACGGTGCCTTCTCGCACATAATCTTGGGTCTATTTTTCCCTAGTAATTGATACTTTAGTGCATTTGAATACGGGCCCTTGTGGAATATCGACCCCGCCGATGATCATATAGACCACATGTTGTGGATCTTCCTGTTCGTTTTCCCTGTTGGCGTCCCTTTCTCTGAAATGGTTTTTGGCTCGATCACTTAAGAACTCTCGAAGGTGACCCTTGTTGAATAGACAGGCTACCTCTTCTCAGTTTCCTACAATCCTCGGTTCTGTGGCCATGTGTGCCGTGATACTTGCACATAAGTTTGGGATTTCTTTGGGAAGGATCAGTTTGTATGGGTCTGGGCCACCAAGTATCTTTGATTCTTCCAATTGCTGATACAATACCTGATGCGTCGATATTGAAGTTATACTCTGATAGTCGTGGTGCCTCTATGGGATCCGCGTGCTTATCAAAACCACTTTTGCTCATAAGTTCCCGAGAACTTTGTCAGTGGAATTGCGTCCGGGACCGCTGTTCCTGCGATCTGCATTATATGGCTGATATCGGTCCCTGTTCGATCGAGGTTCCCTATCGACATCTCTCTGGTTTCTGCCTGCAGTCCTGTTCGGAGATATGGAACCGGAAGAAGTTCTGAATTGGTCATCCTCAACTCTGATCTTTGATTGGTACCGAATATGTACATCAACCCAGGTCACCACTGGATTTTCAATCAAGTTTTGCTTCAGTTGACGTGATGCTATCGAACTTCGTTCATTAAACCCCTGAGTGAAGGCTTGAAAAACTAATCATCTGTGACCGGTGGCAACTCCATGAATTCCATTTGGAACCGAGACTCGAACTCCCAAAGCATTTCATTATCCTTCTGTTTTACTTTGAAAAGGTCTAATTTCCTTGTTGCAACCTTTATGGCCCCGACATGTGCCTTAACGAAAGAATACGCAAGCATGGAGAATGGAATTTGGTGGTAAATGATGGTACCAAATCATTGCTCCCTTCGATAGTGTCTCTCTGAACTTCTTCAATAGAACAGACTCGATCTCATCATCTTCTAAATCGTTACCTTCGATGGCGCATGTATAGGAGGTGACATGCTCGTTGGGATCGGTGGTCCTATTATGCTTAGGGATTTATGGCATACTAAATTTCTTGGGAATGGGCTTCGGGCCCGCACTTGGAGGAAATGATTTCTGTACAAATTTCTTTGAATCCACCCTTTCAAAATTGGCGTTGTCCCCGGTATCTGATCAACCCGGGAATTGTACGTTTCTACTTTCTTATCATCTGCCTCAGTTTTCTTCTCTCCCGATTCAATTAGTTTGGTGAGATCCTCGAGCATCTTCATTATTGCAGGGTCAGTCCCCGATTCACTGGCATTTGATCTTTCTGGTACTAGCTCGGTCCGGCGGGCGGCTTCCGGTTCGACGCCACTCGGCGTTCGATGCTGATTTTGTAGTTGTGCAATAGCGGCTTGTTGAGCCTGTAGCATCTCAAATATCACTTGGAGATTGACTCTTCCGTCTCCTCTGCCCTGTGTACCTCGACCACCAGATCGGCCTTCTCTGTGTACACTCTCTTCGGGGTCTACGCCCAGATTCGCATTTAGAGCGATATGCAAATTGACGTCGACTGGACTGACAATCAGTGCTCCGTCGAGATCAGCTTGTGGTACCTCGACCCATGGAGCAACTACATTGCCATTTTTCCCGTGAAATCTGAGGCCATTATCACCATGTGTGGGTGCTATTTGTGAGTTTGGCATATTTTAACCTGAAAACAAAAATACTTGACAAGAACAAGCGTAAAGTAGTGTGTGTTATCGGAATCAGTATTGAACAATCACTATTATCCTTAGCCCCACGGTGGCCACCAAATTGTTTACCCTAAAATTTGGAAAAAAATTAAACTTATATTGTGGTTTTAAAGATATGTGATTTCATTCAATACCAATTGATAAATGCGTAAGTAAATGACAAAATTAAACTAGAAATAAATCAAAACTGAGCTTCAACCTTGAGTCTAGATTCCCTCGAACTGATAAGTGCAAGAACATTAAATATGGAATAGATTGATTAACAAGAACGCAAGTAAGAAGGGAAGAGTTGTATTGCTTTTGTCTCAGTGAATAATGTGATTATAAATGATTGGAACTCCTCTTTATATCGTAGAGGAATCCTAATTATGGTATATCTTTAATTGCAGAAGGAAATCGCATAATCAACTAATCAACCACTTCTGATTTGATCCATTCCGAGATTCACGCCACGATCCTCGTCCAATCACGGATATCTCGCCCTTCCGTTACTAAGCTATCCCCGATGTTACTCGGAGCCTATCTCCAATGGATCCGATTGATACCGACCTCGATCTCGAACATAATGCCTTAGCTCTTCGATGCAACGTCCTAGTCTCGATCAAATAGTGAAATTGGTGTTGTGTTTTAAGCTTGGTGTATCTTAAAGAGGGTAAATGGAAAATGGAGGGAAAATGAAATATTTGAGTTTCCCTTCTTGGCAAAGGGAAATTGTCTCATATTGAAAGAAGAAAAGACTTTTGATGAGTATATATTCAATTGCTCTTCTTCTAGCTCTTAAAGAGTTGAGAAGAAGGCAAGCCTCACGCCGTCGTCGTCGTCGCTCGCTCGGCTTCGGCTTTGGATTCGGATTCGGATTTGAATTTGGTCAAAGATCGATTGATTGATTAATCTTTTTGGACAAAATTCTTTTTAAATTATTTAATTAAATAATTAATTAACGAAGATTCAATCTGGAATAACCCATGACCCGCGACCCGGACTAGTCCAGTCGATTTTTCTTTCCCGGATTATTTAAATCCGTTTTTTAATTTTCCCGCAATATTCCCACCCGTTCCAAAAACTATGGCTATTCTGAAAGGTTGCAAACCTTTTCAGATCAGTGCAAAATGGTATATAAATATGCCTTGTATCCCAGAATTTTTACTTACTAAATTTTCTGATTATCTTCTTCTTCTGCACAATATTTTTCCAGTGTGTTTTACAGCCTTCGAGTGGTTCGCTATTACATCGGCGTTTTTGGTACCAACACGCTGGTAAGTTAAATCGTTCTATCATGGGAGAATAATATTCCAACACCTCGGGTACTTGAGGAGAATAATTCCTTAAGGACAAACTGTGCATTCAATGGACTCGATTTATTCCTATACTGTTTTCCAGAATTTATTTCGTTAAACTTTTCTACTAACTTTCTGTTTCTGATTTTATTTCAGAAAGTTTAATGCTTTATTGGTTTTACAGCAATATAGATTATCTAACAATCTTAAGGAAATTATTTTTATTATATTCTGTATTCTGCTTGTGGAGATTAAAACCTGTGTGATTTTCTACTCCTTCTAAATTTTACTATTCTGATTTGAAGATATAAAAACTTTATCAGAGTATTGAAATTCAGAAAAATGATTTGAAGAACATAAAATCTTCATCGTTTTTCGTGAAACAGTATATAAAAACTTCGGTTTTATTTATCATACGTACTGTTTATTTTTTACAGTATTGTTTAATGTTTTGGTTTTACCATTAATTTAACTCTTCTGTTATTGACTGTGAGAAATGGAAATTGATAATGGAAATCCTTCTGTGACTGTTGCTGCAACGATGATAGCCTCGTCAAGCCGCACCATTGTTCCTCCGGCCGAGAAATCGGGAAAATTTTCTGGAGCCAACTTCAAAGGATGGCAGCAAAGGATGTTCTTCTGGATTACCACACTTGGTATGCAGAAATTCACTAGTGAAGAGCCTCCGGAGCCTGCTGCGGACATGCCAGACAATGAGAAATTCATGATTGTTGAGGCGTGGAATGAGGCAGATTTTCTTTGCAAAGGCTATATCTTAAACCTTTAGAGGATGACTTGGACAATGTGTAAAGTGCGATGAATACTTCGAAAGAATTATGGGAAGGACTTGAGAAGAAGTACAAGACGAAAGATGCATGCTTGAAGAAGTTCGTGGTTGCCAAGTTTCTAGACTATAAAATGATAGACAACAAAACTGTGGGAACCCAAGTTCAGGAGCTTCAACTTATTTTTCACGACCTTATTGCTGAAGGTATGGTCGTGAATGAAGCTTTTCAAGTGGCTGCAATGATTGAAAAATTACCTCATTTGTGGATAGATTTCAAGAACTATCTTAAGCACAAGCACAAAGAAATGAAGTTGGAAGATCTTGTGATACGTCTCAAGATTGAGGAAGACAACAAAACAACCGAGAAGAAGTCTCGTGGAAATTCAACGATCATGGAAGCTAATATCTTTGAGGAGATTGCTCCAAAAAGTAAGAAGAGGAAGAGGTCTTCTGGACATACTAAGGAGAAAAATAAAAGAAATTCAAGGGCAACTGCTACAATTGTGAAAGAGTTGGTCACAAAGCCCATGATCGTCGTCTCCCGAAAAAGGATAAGAAGAAGGGAAATGCCAACATAGTGGAGAAGAATGATGAAATTGATGATCTTTGTGCAATGCTTTTGAAATGCAACTTTGTTGGAAATACAAAGGAGTGGTGGATTGACTCTGGAGCCACTCGACATGTTTGTGTTGTCAAAGAAGCATTTGCGACTTACTCTACTGCTGGTCCCAAAGAAGAGATTTCCATGGGAAATAATGCAACAACCAAGATTGAAGGTTATGGGTAGATATTCCTGAAGATGACTTCCGGCAAGGTGTTAACACTCAACAATGTTCTTCATGTTCCTACTATTAGGAAGAATTTAGTTTCTACTTCTTTAATTGTGAAGAATGGATTCAAGTGTGTATTGTTTCTGATAAAGTTGTTGTAAGCAAGAATGAAATGTATGTTGGAAAAGGCTACCTCACGGAGGGCCTTTTCAAACGCAATGTAATGGTTGTTGACAGTATGAATAAAATTTCAGATTCTTCTTATTTATTGTAGTCAAATGAATTATGGCATATTCGTTTAGGAAATCTCAATTATAAAACCTTGCGAAAATTAATTAATTTAGAAGTATTGCCTAAATTCGGGTGTAATAAATCGAAATTTCAAATATGTATTGAATCTAAGTTTGTAAAACACCCTTATAAGTCTGTTTAAAGGAATTCAATCCTTTAGACTTAATTCATACTGATATTTGCGATATGAAGTCGACACCATCTCGAGGTGTGAAAAATATTTTATTACATTTATTGACGATTGCACTCGATATTGTTATGTTTATTTGCTTAATAGTAAGGATGAAGCAATTGAAATATTTAAGCAATACAAGAATGAAGTGGAGAATCAATTGAATAAAAAGATAAAAATGATTAGAAGTGATAGAGGTGGAGAATATGAATCTCCGTTTGCAGAAATATGTTCAGAATATAGAATTATCCATCAAACTACTGCACCTTACACACCTCAATCCAACGGAATTGCGAAAAGGAAAAATCGGACATTAAAGGAAATGATGAATTCTTTATTAATAAGTTCCAGATTACCGCAGAGTTTGTGAGGGAAAGTTATCCTTACAGCTAACCGAATACTCAACAGAGTACCCCACAGCAAAACGCAATCTATTCCATATGAAATATGGAAAGGAAGAAAGCCCAACTTGAAATATTTCAAAGTGTGGGGGTGTCTACCAAAGGTACAAGTTCCTTTACCTAAAAGGGTTAAAATCAGACCAAAAATAGTAGATTGCATTTTCATTGGATATGCTACAAACAATAAAGCATGTCGTTTTTGGTTCATAAATCCGATAATTCCGAGATTCATGTTAATGCGATAATGGAATCAGATAATGTTGAATTCTTTGAAAGCATATATCCGTATAAGACTAAATGTGAGTCGTTAAGTGAAAGACCTAAACGACCTCGGGAAGAATCAAAGGAAAATACTCCAAGTGTAGAAGATCCAAGGCGTAGCAAACGTCAAAGAACAGCTACTTCCTTTGGACCAGATTTTCTGACATTCTTGCTTGAAAATGAACCTCAAACTTTTAAAGCAGCTATGTCGTCTTCTGATTCAGAGTTTTAGAAAGAGGCAGTCAATAGTGAGATTCAATCAATTTTGGATAACCATACATGGGAATTGGTTGATCTTCCTCTGGGAAATAAGCCTTTAAGTTCGAAATGGATCTTTAAACGGAAAATGAAAGTTGATGGCACTATTGACAAATATAAGGCAAGACTTGTTGTCAAAGGTTATGGACAAATGAAAGGCCGTGATTACTTTGAAACTTACTCACCAGTAACGAGGATAACATCTATTAGGGTGTTAGTGGCACTAGCAGCCGTGTATGGTCTTGAAATCCATCAAATGTATGTTAAAACAACTTTCTTAAATGGAGAATTGGAGGAAGAGATTTACATGGAACAACTTGAGGGTTTTGTGGTTCCTGGTAAATAAAAGAAAGTGTGCAAACTTGTAAAGTCACTTTTATGAACTTAAACAAGCACCCAAATAATGGAATGCCAAATTTGACCAAACAATGTTGGCAAATGGGTTTAAAATCAACGAGTACGACAAATGTGTTTACATTAAAAACACTCCAGGTCATGAAGTCATTGTTTGTTTATATGTTGATGACATGTTGATAATGAGGAAAATTATGGCAGATATAAATGATATAAAGTGCATGTTGGCTAGCAAATTCGATATGAAAGACTTAGGAGTTGCTGATGTGATTTTAGGAATCAGAATTCACAAGACTCCACAAAGTCTAGCATTATCACAGTCTCACTTTATTAAAAAGGTACTTGACAAGTTCAAGTATTTGGATTTCAAAATTGCCAAGACTCCAATTGACGTGAGTTATGCACTTCAAAAGAATGAAGGTGGAAGTGACTCACAACTGGACTATACAAGAGTTTTGGGAAGTTTGATGTATATAATGAATTGTACGCGACCAGATATAGCATGTCCTATTAGAAAACTAAGTCGATTTACAAGTAATCTCAATCAAATACATTGGATGAAAATGAAATGAGTTTTCGGGTATTTGAAACATACCCAAAACTATGCTTTGCATTATAATAAATATCCCTCCGTGATCGAGGGATATAGTGATGCAAATTGGATTACCGGTTCATCTAAAGTTAAATCCACGAGTGGATATGTTTTCAAAATTGGGGGTGGAGTAGTGTCTTGGAAATCATCCAAACAAACGTGCATCGCCCGTTCTACAATGGAATCTGAATTCATAGCTTTAGATAAGGCCGGTGAAGAAGCTGAATGGCTTCGGAATTTCTTGGAAGATATTCCATTTTGGCCCAAACCTTTGGCACATATTTGTATACATTGTGATAGTCAAGCAACAATAGGCAGGACAGGAAGCATTATATATAACGGAAAATATCGTCAGATACGACGGAGACACAATACCGTTAGTCAACTACTCTCTAGTGGCGTTATCACGATTGATTACATAAAGTCAAAAGATAACTTGTCGGATCCAAAGGCCTATCTAGAGAGGCAGGTGAAAGATCATCAAAGGGAATGGGGTTAAGGCCTAAGACAAGTCATCATGGCGGTAACTCTACCTAGCAGACTAGAGATCCCAAGATCTAGGTTCAAAGAGATCAAACAAAGTTATGAATAACGGTTCAACATTGTCAAATAACTCAACCCATTCTCGTGATGAAGACAATGTTCAAAAATCGAGGTAAAGCATTAAGGCTTTTTGATGAGTCAATAAAGCTTAAAACTTTTTAATGATTTGCTAAGTCTGGAAGGATATGACCAGATAGTGTGTCTTTAGGATTACACGTTTAGGAATCACCTATGTGAGTGTGAAGTAAGTCGCTTCAAAGGAAATGAAAGTAAAGGCCCGTTCTCTAAGCACTCATGAAACCAGGCAGTGTTCATGGCTGAAATGAACACAACCGTGAGAATCATAGATGGTTAAGCATTGATTTTGTGACTTATGTTGTCTAGGTATACAACAAATCTCGACGGTTCAAAGATATCAAATCTACCGATTAACCGAGTATATCCGATATAAGTTCATTACGGAAAGTTCAAAGGGAAACCTACTTATCCAGATGCAATTAATTCTTGCATGTACAACACACACGCGTCCGTGCATTCCTTTATTTTATAGCCATTCCCCCTTCATGTGGGGGATTGTTGGGTTTTAAGATTGGTAGAGCTAAATTTTAAGCTTGGTGTAGCTTAAAGAGGGTGAATGGAAAATGGAGAAAAAATGAAATATTTGAGTATCCCTCCTTGGCAAAGGGACATTGTCTCATATTGGAGGAAGAAAAGACTTTTGATGAGTATATATTCAATTGATCTTCTTCTAGCTCTTAAAGAGTTGAGAAGAAGGCAAGTCTCGCGCCATCGTCATCGTCGCTCGCCCAGCTCGGCTTCGGCTTCGGATTTGGTCAAATATTGATTGATTAATTTTTTTGGACAAAATTCCTTTCAAATTATTTAATTAATTAAAAAAAATTCAATACGGAATAACCCATGACCCATGACCCGGTCCGATCCATTTTTCTTTCCCAGATTATTTTAAATCTATTTTTTTAATTTTCTCGCAATATTCCCACTTGTTCCAACATCTATGGTTGTTCTGAAAGGTTGCAAACCTTTTCAGAATCAGTGCAATGGTCTATAAATATGCCTTGAATTCCAGAATTTTTACTTACTAAATTTTCTGGTTATCTTCTTCTTCTTCTTCTTCTGTACAATATTTTTCCAGTGTATTTTACAGCATTCGAGTGCTTCGCTGTTACATCAGCATTTTTGGTATCAACACGCTGGTGAGTTAAATCGTTCTATCCTGGGAGGATAATATTCCAACACCTCGGGTACTTGAGGAGAATAATTTCCTTAAGGACACATTGTGCATTCAGTGGGCTCAATTTATTCCTATATCATTTTTCAGAATTTATTTCGTTAAAATTTTTACTAACTTTCTGTTTATAATTTTATTTCAGATAGTTTAATGCTTTAATGGTTTTACAGCAATACAGATTGTCTATGTGATGACCCAAGGGGTCATTTTATAAATTTAGACTCTGTTCCATGCTTAATAGTCATAAAAAGACTAATTTTAAATACCTCTATTTGCGTGCACAGTCCGGGCGTGAAACCGGAAAGCTTTTATGTGAAAATATGAGAAATAGTGATTTCTAGAATTTTAAATTTGATTATAGTTGACTTTGGTCAATATTTTTAGTAAACTGACTTGGATATGTGCTCCGATGATCCCGGGAGATCCATAGTAAAATATGGGACTCAGGCTTATGTCCGGAAATGAATTCCGAGGTCCCAAGCCTTAGAAATCACTTTTTGAAAGAAATTGTTTTGCTGAAATAATTATGAAATAAAGAAAAGAATTAATGTTTGAAATCATTGGTATCGGGCCTGAATTCTGGTTCCGGAGCCCGGTACAGGTTTGTTATGATGTTTAAAGATTAACTGTGAAATTTGGTGAAAAACGGAGTTCATTAGACGTGATTCAGACATCCGGTTGAAAAGTTAAGAATTATAAGAGTTCTTGATGAAAATGATGACTTTTGAGGTTTAATTCATAGGTTTACATGTTATTTTCATGATTTGATCGCACGAGCAAGTCCGTATGATATTTTTAGACTTTCGTGCATGTTTTTTTTAGAGCCCCGAGGTCTCGGGTGAGTTTCGGATAGGCCACCGGATGTTTTTGCACTTGAAATTTCTGGTGTCTTTGTTGTTGTTGGTGCACATCTATTTTGTGCATTGCTTTCGCACCCCTATGAACGTGAACGCGTAGAGTAAAATAGGTGGGGGGTCATTTTTTTCTATGCGAACGCACCCCCCAGATGCGAAGGCATTGAGTAAAATAGGTAAGGGGTCATTTTGTTCTATGCAAACGCACCCCCCAGATGCGAACGCATAGAGTAAAATAGGTGGGGGGAGGGGGGTCATTTTGTTCTATGCGAACGCACCCCCTAGATGCGAACGCATAGAGTAAAATAGGCGGGGGTCATTTTGTTCTATGCAAACGCACCCCCCAGATGCGAACACATAGAGTAAAATAGGTGGGGGTCATTTTGTTCTATGAGAACGCACCCCCCTTCCCCGATGCGAACGCATAGAGTAATTTCCCAGGCAGTATATAAATAATTTTAAAATGGGCAGACCTTCTTCTTCTTCATATTTTCGAACCGACCAGCCTTATGAACGATTTTCTTCACCAAATATCATCCCCAAGTCATAGGTAATTGATCACGCTCAACTATATAAAAGACTAAGCGGGCATTGCAAATATAATCCGGGGTATTATGCCCAGAGTCGATCCCACAGAAAATTTACGTATCAAGCAAGCTGTTAGAATACTCAACTGTCACTTGATGTTATTTTAATTAATAACACTAAAGATTAACTACGCTAAGGTGTAAACAATTGTAATAAAGATCTAAGGTTATGGTT